>JAEQML010063450.1:0-23135 GCA_016904865.1 Pissodes strobi
TGCGCATGTGCGAAATATGAAGTCCTTCCGTCAAACTGACTTTTGTTGTAGCGCGTCAATTACGAATTCTGATAAGTGCGTTTTAGTTTTGAATTGTGTCGTAATTTCAAAATTTTAAAAGTGAATAAGTGTATAATCATGCCGGGTATTTCTTGTGCATATTGTGCCTGTTCAATTAGGTCTGGAGATGGAAAATCTTGCTTCAAATTTCCTCTAAAGATTATCACCGGTAAGTACATAGCTACTAACACTAATCCTCAATATAATGGTTGTTTTTTTTATATTTAAATTAATTGTTAGTAATTGCTCTTGAAGAATAGATAAATTTTGATACAGGAGTATTAGTGGTGAAAAAGTACAATTATAAGTGATAAATTGAATTCCAAAAGACGTAAGGTACATGTAATGTGTATTGCTAGACTGTTCTAAGTTTCAAGTCTTTTTTTCATCCAACAACATATATCTCCACATTCTGCATTGAGCAAAAAATTTCAAAAGTAGAATAATAATGCACCCGTATATTTGCTTAAAAAATGGTCTTTCTTATTTAAAGTATGTTCCTATAAAATTTGTTATGCTGTTCTCACATGAAGAATCTTTGGGCAATTTCCAGCAAAATAATTCTATTGTAAAGGAATTAAATTATTCCGGCCTGTATTAGTTTGTAGAAGTTATTTGTTGTAAGGCCTGGGTTTTATGTTTAGTAGGCCTGACATTTTTCATAGTAACCTAAAAAGAGAACCTAACCAATGAATTCAACGATGTCTATTTACTATTTCGCGGAAAAGGAAAAATAGAATAGAAGAGCGGTTCGGTTTGTGCAATCACAAAATATTTTGTGTGTGTAATGTATAGAGTTTCTCTCTAGCATAACGTGTCTTTAGTGCGTTTGAATCACAGATGTAATATTCTAGTTTAAATCATACCCTAATTTCCAGTAAATCTTCCCGAATCTTCCGAACAACAAATTTGGGTACATAATATTAAATATTTTGGAGAGATTATGCTTCTGTTTATTAATGTCTGCTACTATTGTATAAAAGACAATGAAAGGGAGTTTACTACAAACATAGGCTTAAGGATTTTTTGAAAATAGACAGAAAAACATCATTGTAGGTTGGCCCTCCAATAACAATGAGCTAGTTGGGAATTATGGATATTTAGGCATCAAGTTGGGAACAGTTATTTGTTGCCAAAAAAACTTACCTTAACCAATAATTCCAAAAACAATAATTAGTATCTTCCTAAACAAAAATTCAGGTTATCGTCAAAAAAGAAATTAGCAGAATTGCTATTTGATTCTGTTTCTAAAACACCGTAAATAAATCAGCATTATTTAGTTCTAACCTAAACTAACCCAAACTAACCCAACCTAACCCAAACTAACCCAACCTCTTAAGAGACATATTTTCTTTTAAGATTTTTGTTAACTTTTAATTTGTTTCTGTTTTTTTTTTGTTTTATGCAAATATAGCATCCATATATATAGGCTGTCTCAATAAGAACTGACTATTTTGTTATTTGGATACAACGAAAAGCTAATGGAATATTTTGAACTTTATGCCTTTATTGTAAATCTTAAACATGGTAATTAGGTATGAAATATTATAATATATCTCAAATGACCACCTCGGCAAGTTCATAGATGAGTTTATATCGATAAACTTATAACAAAATTACATCACACTTGACGTTTGGAGGTTTTGCTCTAAGTACTCTAGTTTTGCCAAATGTGTAGATGTCTAATTCAAGTCCACTTACATTTTGATTGCGAATTGTAAAAGATATCACATGCAGAACTTAGCTGGCATTCCAAAACTGCAATAATATGTGCCTTGACGTATTATAAATGCTTCATTTTCTGGGTATAATGGCAAGCTTAAAATCTCTACCCCTCCTGTATTGTAATCAAAAATTGCAAAATGACCAAGCTTGTGTTAAAAATAATTTTTTTAAGTTTTATAAATTACAGTCATCATAGGTAGATCTAATGAAATTTTTCTTTCAGTGTCAAAGTCTGGACAGAAGCTTCTATTAGAAGTGATATACTGGATAAACCAGTTAAACAGATGATGGCATATAGACTATGTGAAGTTCTCTTTGAGGAAATGTATTTTTCTAAGATAACCTCTGCAAGAAAGCACTTCGTACCTGATGCAAGTCCTACAATATTTGGTAAATATCTACAGTGGGTATTTAGGACAAGTCAAGATTCATCTCAAGAACCACCAAAGAAAATCAAGATCCTTGCAGGTAAATCTTTATAGCAATTGTTCATTGACATAAAAAAAATCAAAATATCAGTATTGTTTCTAATGGCACAAACTGTTACAGCTATTTCGTTTGTCTAATCATTATGACTGAATTTAGCAACATCATGTTGAATTCCATGAGTAGAAACATTTTATTGGTTGGATTTATTATTTACAAGTGAGTTATAAAACAGTAATTACTCTGATAGGTACTCAAAATTCAGATATTTCACCTCATCCTATAATCACAATAATTCAATAAACAATATGTACTAAAAACACTACCGGTTTTATGAGTTATGTACCCAATAGAAAGTATCTACTGGTCACATAAATAGTTCCAGTTTTTATCTGAGTTGTACTAATTGATATTTGTCACACTTTATTGGTACTAAGATGATATTGTTTGACTGCAATTAGATAGCCTTATGCTTGTTGTTAATACTGTATCAACAATACCTTCATTATTATTATCACTTTCAGGTCCTAATATTTCAAAAGATGAAGAAACAAAATGGGTGAATTTGGATGATATTCAACCAATCAACATAAGAAAAGATAATTCTACCTTCTCATCTTCCACCAACTATACATGCTGAAGAGCTGCAATTTCAACTAGGACTACATAATAAATCAATATATAAGGCCCTTGAAATCAAAATGAAGACAATGACTGATAAGGATAAACACTGCATCCTTTGTATCGATGGGTGATAAACTTCGTGCTATTTTAGAAGATTGTATTTTAAATTTAAAGTATATATATTTAAAAGTGGAAGGCATAGCAAGTGACATGGGCTCGAACTTTATTGATTTGACTAAATGTCTAAAAATTACACCTAAAAATACAGAGTTTCAGGTAGGAGGTGAGAATATGTTCTATATTTTTGACCCATGTCATATAACTAAGGCCACCCGCAGTAACTTAAGCACACCTTTTGCTTTCAGGGTAGAAAAACGTCTTGGTCATTTATTAAATGTTTCTATAATTCCGATAAAAAGCAGTTCTACAGGTGAGCACCTAAACTGACTAATTCTCACCTTAATCCCACAACTTTTGAAAAATGAGAGTGAGTTATGCCGCTCAACTTTTGAGCAACTCGACTCAATTGCCAGTGGTATGAATACATGCATGAGTTTGGGTGCACTTCCAAATGAAGCTTTTGCAACAATTTATATTGTAGAAAAATCTAGTAATCTGTTTGATATATTGAACTCCTTATCATTAAATAATTCTTATAAATTTAAGAATGTATTTGACAGATCTGATTCACAGTTGGAATTTTTAAACGAAGCTTTGGATTTTTTGCCAAATTTAAAGGTATTAAACAAAAATGGTCAAGATTATTAAATGTTGCTCTATTACAATAAGATGTCTTCTCAATTTATGGCAAAAACTTTTAAACTGTTGGTATAAATATCTTAAAACCAGAAGACTGATTGTTTAGAAAATTGCTTTGGAAGTGTAAGGCAAGAGGGAGACAATTGCATAAATCCCACACCAATACAGTTTCAAAGTGTCTTCAGAAAACTATTTTTGCAGATTTATTTCCACTCACATCACATGAATTGTAGGCAGGATTTAGATGATGTTCTCATTATTTTAAAATCCATGGACATGGTAGAAATTATTAATAAGGAGTCTGAAACATCAACTGCAGCAATTTCCTTGCCTGATTGCAATTACCGTAAAGAAACCGTTTCAACACAGAATGCTATCTATTATGTATGTGGATATTTGATGAAAGGGTGTCTGGAAGTACATTCATGCGACATTTGCTATGCTTTTAGCAGATAATGTACTAGTATTGCTGTAGACAAACTTCTGTCTCATTTTAAAGCTTTTAATGCAATTAAAGGTACTTTAGTGGGTTTATTTTATATACAGCCTAGAAAGTATTTTCAACAGTTTAAGAACATATGTAAAGGCGAAAAAAATCTAATTATTTAGTGAATATATTTGAAAAACTTCAATTTCTCCATACCTGTTCAAATTTTCCCAAGCTGTTTGTATTAAAACTATTTATAAGACTAAAAATATTTTATACTATAAAATTTAATAATAGACATCTCAAACGTAATAGTTCTCATAAAAAATGCATTCGGAAATTCAAAATCCTCACACATGTATAGTTGAAAAAAAAATTATTTCATTTTTCATTTCATAACAATTTACCCTCATTTATGAAAACTTATGTATGTATGTATGTAAATAGTAGCCTTTAGAGCTGTGTGTGTTCTCTTAAAGCAATGTTTTTTTAAGTTATTTAATCTAGATATGGTATTGTTAATTTGTGCTCATTGCTTTGAGTAATATTGTATGGTTTATTAGTAGGGTTATGTAACGGTAAATTGTTACCATAATGTTTATTTATAAAGCTAGTATTTAACTTAACCGAAGTTCATGTCCCTGGGAAGACAGTTCAAGTTTTATCCCTTTAAATGCTTCTGCTAGGAATTTTACCGAATATCTGTCAACAGTGTAAATAGAGTACAGAGACGGAGGAGGATCGAACAAGGTCGGCGGGAATGTAGGTGCTCTCTTACTCTTTACAAGAGAGGTTGCTAATATTAGACCATCATTCAATAATAGTTTTTTTTTTCGAGCCATGCCTTAGGTATAGAGGACATAGTCAATCATCCCTCCCTGGGATGGCTTAGTCCTGCCTTTAGGTGGTAATTTCTTATTTTTGGTTGTACACGTATGTCAAAATGTGTTTACTAAACTTTGAAATTAAACATTTTTGTTGCATTTCTACCGAATTAAATCTACGCCGCAAATTTACTTTCAATAACCTTTGATTAATAAACGTTGTTAGACTAGTGAAAATTGTTGTCTTTTATTTAAATTAATAATTTAACACCATTGTCTTCATAACAGTGGGTATGAGGGTTAGAATCCCTTAAGGCAACTCGGGTAAGTAATTAAGTACTCCTGACTTACATCTCCTTAGCCTATAATCAATAAAAACTTTTTGTTTGTGCTGTAGCAAGTTTTAATTTTCCTCCACATTTCAATGGTTCAAAAAATATACCCAATACCTTTGTAAATATGACTTATCGTAATTTAAAGAAATGGAGTACTATTAATAATAACAAGAAGTTGCTGAAACTAGTACAATAAGAAATGTCTATTTGAGAACCGCTGAAAACGTCGTACAATATTATAACTTTCTACTACCTATCAAAAACCTCTGCTACACCTCTTCAATAGCCTCCAAACCAAGCGGGTGTAAGCTCAATGTGCTTTATTTAGGTTAAAAATTGACACATCAATATCTTAACAAGATAAATGAAATCATGAAATACAGAGGGGTTTATTTTCCTCTCAACGCGCCCTCATTAAAGGAAACTAAAAATTTAAATAAAATCCCAAGAAACGATTGAGATTCCTTTATCAATAAATCGTAGAAGAAATATAAGTAATATATATTTTTATAATGAAAGCTTTCAGAAATTATTATCGACAAGGGTGACAGGAAGTAAGAAAAACCACTATATTATAGAAAAGCTTTACGGAATCGGATTCAAATATGAAAAATTATCAATTTTCCACTTCAAATTTTTTATAGTGTAGTCGCAGAGTCGCTTCCTTTCGAGCCACTTCATGGTTTGAGCAGTTTACAAATATGAAGTCCATCTGTCATCGGCTCTGCCGGAATCGGTCCCTTGAACATCAAAGGTGCCGACGCTTTATGTCGCTACTCGTTGGTTTGTTATACTCTGATAATACTAAGTCCTGAATTTTGACAATTATTAGTTTCCATTCTTGTGGTTATGACCTACATCAATTTTACCTCATTTTGCGCATTAATTCGAGTTTCAATAATTATGTTAACCAAAAGCGAGCAAGTAGATATTCTTATAAGTTACGGTCAGTGTGGCAAAAACATAGCAGAAACTGAACTAACTTAGCGAGACGAATATCCAGAACGCCTTCATCTCCCATAAAGGCAATATATTATTTATTTGATCGGAAAAATGCGCGAAGAACCTGCAGATCATCTATGAACATTGTATAATAAATGAATACATCATTTTTCATCTACCGACTTAAAATCACTTCGCAGGTCATAAACAATTGCAGAAAAATACGTAGAGGATGCTTATCTTATTTATTTGTTTTATGTAAGCCACTAAAGTTGAAACTCGAATTAAAGGGCAAAATCAGGTAAAATTGATGTAAGTCATAAGCACAAGAATGGAAACTAATAATTGTCCAAATTTAGGACTTCGCATTATTCATTTAATTCCAAGGCGACCATATTATTTGTTCCAAGGCATACGTGATGAATTTGGCGTATTTTAATTCATACAATATTTATAATGTAATAGCAAAAATAATGATTTCTAAAAAAGTAGGCGAAACATTTCGGCAATGTGATACATCACTAGACTCGTTTTAAAAAAATGCATCTAATGACGTTATGAAAGTGTGGTAGTTCCATTTAAAGTTTTCGAGTAATATTAAAAAAATCGAATTGGTCAACTTTAATGTCCTAAATAAAACAAATAAATAAGTAAAACATCGTCTATGTATTTTTCTGCAATTGTTTATGACCTGAGAAGTGATTTTAAGTCGGTCATGGCACGCTAGATCCAAAATTAAAATTAGGTCTAAAAATACCAAATTACCGAAAAATGTTATAAGAAGTATACAGTCCTATGCAGAATGATCTGTAGATTCTGAAAAATTAAAAATATACAGGGTATTCCACTTAAAAATCCAATGTTGAGGCCACTTCCGGCGAAACCGGAAGTCTTTGACAGTAGACAAATATGTACAAAAATTACATTTTGATAGTACAATAACTTTGCCGAGTTTCATCCCGAAAGTTTAAGAAATAAGGAAACGACAGTCGGAAAGTAATCCCATTGACACCCGGTATATTTTAATATGGTCGTGGACCTATTTAATTAAGACTGCAATCATGGACTCCTTATTGTTTGCAAAATAGCTGCATACTTTACAGGGTGTAAATTGTTTTGACTAAATTATCTCCTGAAGACTCTTGTTTGTAAAACAGCTGTATACTTTACAGGGTGTTAGTTATTTGACTAAATATTATTGTGAGCAAATTTAATTATTTGCAAAGGTTCCTACAACACCAATTGGGCTAACAACACCAACCATTTGTCAAGCGTTTTGGTAGCAGCGACTCCTGCCGTTCCTCAGAGTCGTCATCGTATCAAAAGACAAGGTCACGCAAAATTTAAAGCCCTAAAAGGAACGTCGTACATGACAGAATTTTAATTTCAAAAGATACAAAGCAAATTATTAGCTAGTGGATAGACAATCTAGAATATACTGTAAATATGAAGCTTAGTACCTACGTTTTCATTGGAATTTTGTTTTTTTTTTATGCGTCTGCGTCTCCTACAGGCTGGGGTGCCTATTGTAACGGCCAAAAATGTCGCGAGTTTTGGGAAGAAGCCGACAAGTCTAACCATCAGTATCAGTATCAGAAGGGGTGGCCCCTTGCGGGCCTTGCAAGTCTAATCATATTAATTACCTTGAAGTTAAAGCTGCTTGTCATGGCTTACAATTATTTGCCAAATCAAATGAAAATATTAGAGTCTTACTTAGACTCGATAATAAAACGGCAATATGCTGCATTAATCGTGGGGAAAGCGTAAAATATCGCAACTTAACCAATATAACCTTTCAAATTTTAGACTGGTGTGAACAAAACGTATAACACTCTTCGCATCTTATATCGCTTCAAAAGAAAAACGGAAGCCGATAAGGCATCAAGACAAACTTCCATTGAAACAGAATACGAACTAAACAAGCAGGTATATCAGAAAATAATAAGGGGTTAGATTTATTTGCAACTTATTTTAATGTAAAATGCCTGTTTCCGGATTCAACCTCCACAGCAGTCGATGCATTTACGATTTCTTGGCATGATGAGTATTTTTACGCTTTTCCCTTGTTTTCTATGTTATTTAATGCCTTAGATAAAATTATACATGATGAAGCCACCGGAATATTGGTCACGCCATCCCAATAATATTTGCATCCATCTCAGAAGGAACTTGGAAACAGTACAATGTTGTGATTTTAAAATTGGTTTTTACTTGTTCTTGTGTTGATAAAACACCGGCTCTTAGTATTTTTACATTCAAACGTGAACGTGGTTGACGTGCCGACGTATTTAAAATAGTCATAGTAAAATTGGTGTTTCTCGTAGAAATAAGTTAAATTAAATTAACTATTTCAGTGGTGAAACGTTATATAAACTCATAAGTGTTTTGTCACAGTGTTTCCGTGGAAAAAATACTTCAAAGAACAAATATCCACCAGTTTCTTTGACGATTCTAACCTAAATAAACCGTTAAACTCTTGATTGTTTAAATATTGTCAAACGGTGCTGCGTTCCCAAATTAGTAAAACATAAATGGCATCTAAATATAAGTGTTGTGACAAAATTTTCCTGCAGTATGTTTGTACACAATGTAGTAGAATCCTACATAAATCATGTATTGCGTCGGGAAAACTCAAAAATAAAATTCGTTATTTAGGCGAAAATAAGATTATATGCTGCAACACACAGTTTGAAAAGGATATTTCACTATCTAAACTCGAGCAAGAAAATTCTCTTTTGGAAGAATCAATAAGCGAATTAACTTTGGAAACGGAACTTAAAACCCGGCATATTGAAAAAATCAAGCGAGACTATAGTGCTTTAATGAACGAGGCCTCAACAAGGGAGGATGAATTAAATCAAATCATTCGGGATAGTGAATCCACGATTCTGGACTTGAGAACACAAATAACTAATTTAAATGCAGCCCTGGATTTATATAAAGGTAAAGTAAACATAACATGTAGCGCCCAAACAAAACATAATTATTTTAAAAGCTGTGGTACTATGACTGAGCCTGTATAAACAGTAAATGTAGGCGTGCAAAGTAATACACCATCAGCAAGCCCTTTAGAATGTGACTCTAGACACTCTACAGCTACCATGACACAAGTCTCAGATGAACTAATTAAATTTCCTTCTTCACCAAATTGTCGGGAAAACTATAAAGTGCCGAGCAATGACTTAAAACGCCAAAAAATTCTTATTCTTACTGACGATCTCGGACGAAATGTTAATATTAATCTAAAACATAAACTAAATAGGAATGATTACCAGATAGACTGTTTTTACAAGCCAGGAGCGAGTTATGAAAGTGTTATTGAAGATATTGAAAATGTATCTAAAAATTTCTCAAACAGGGACCATATAATTATAATAGCAGGTTCAAATAATTTCTCAGGTGAGATTAAGTATCCACTGTTTAAAAACATTTGGAATAAAGTTAAATTGTGTTCTAAAACGAATATCACTTTCGTTGGAGTTCCTTATATAAATTGTTTGTTTACAAATAGGTTCATTCATAAGTTCAATAAAAACTTGGAGCGATTTACTTATAAACTGAAGTCATGTTTACCAAATTTATTTAGTTACATTGATGCCAAGACGGGTGTAAATATAAAGAAAAAGGACGAACTATGTTCATTGATTTATGACAAAATTCTTTTAGGAAACAAACCCTTACCAGAAAATTTAGTATTTATAAATACAAGTCAGAGCGGTATTAGTTTAAATTTAAATATAGATGAATCTCTGCAAAAAAATATGTCCATTGCATCTGAATTAAAGGCAGCTGAGGTCATTGAAAATAACATTCCGACTACTTTAAATAAATCTGTGATAGAAAATATTCTGATAGAAAGTTCAGAAATTGTAAATAGCAGTTTTTTATACCCACGATTGTCTCAGATGTCCCTGGATTAAACGTTTGTCACGTGAATGTTCAATGTTTAGCAAATAAGTTAGATTTAGTTGATATTTTAATTAATGACAAAAATTTGGATTGCCTTTGTGTCTCGGAACACTGGTTAACCCATGAGGGTGTCTCAAATGTTAAATTGCAAGGGTTTAATTTGATCTCAGATTTCTCTAGAACGAAACAAGTGCGTGGAGGCTCGGTAATCTTTGTGAAAAACGGTTTGCAGTCAAAAAATATACCCTTCTTAATAAATGTTTCTGTAGAGTCAGTCATTGAGATGAGTGGTGTGTGCTTATATTTGAATGGGAGAGATACTGTTGCTATTTGTAGTGTATATAGACCTCCGAGCGGAGACTTTAACATTTTTTTCGACCATCTTGAAAATGCGATTAGAAATGTAATTAATAAATATAAATATATAATTTTATGTCGAGATTTTAATATAAATTATTTGGATTCTTCAACAAACACCAAAACACTGTCTGATCTGTTTAATTGTTTCTCTCTATTGATGCAGAGTCACGACCCTACTCGAATTGGTGTTAATGCAAACGGTAGTGTATCGAGAATCGTTATTGACTACAAGGTGTCTACTATGCCGAAGGCTTCTTTTCAGGTCGAGCTTTTTCACCCCTATTTGGCTGACCATTTTGGGCATTTGGGTAGGTTGACGTATGCCCAAGGTACTTTAGTAAATAAGCCTTTAGATATATATGTGGATAAACGCTGTCTTGGCGATATTAATTTAAAAGAGTTTTCTTTTTTGCTGAATAAAGCCGACTGGTCGCCAATGTATAGCCTGAGCGTAAATGAAGCCTTTGATTTTTTTATCGAGATTGTTATATGGTGCTTTCATGCGTCATGCCCTTTTAAAAAATATAAACTAAACAAACGACAAAATAGGTGGATAAATGAAGAAATGAAAAGGCAAAAGGTGGTGGTTTATATTCCCGTCCTAGGACGGGAATGTTACATTCCCGTCCTAGGACGGAAATGTCGTGTAAAACTTTCTAAAGATATGAAACGATCAAATAATGTGGATAGTTTACTTGCATATAAGGCTCAAAAGAACAAATATAAAAAAACGGTGAGGGACGCCAAAAGAAATTTCTATGGAAACAAACTATTAAACTCTGAAAATCAAACAAAAGAAATATGGAGAACTGTAAATATTACTTTAGACAGAGTTACAAATAGAAATACTCCCTTAATGCTTAATATTAATGGCGAAATGACTTCTGAGGTTGAGTTAGTGGCTCACGAGTTTGGTGATTATTTTTCAAATATAGCTACAAAACAGAGTGCGGAACATTTTGGCTATAACTTAACTTTACCTCATACCGTTTCAGAGATATGTATAAACACATTGTTCTGCGCACCTATAACAAAAGCAGAATTAATTAAGACTATATATAACCTAAAAAATCTAGCTCTTTTGATGAAATATCTCCTGCATTGTTCAAGAAAGTCTCTCTAAATGTAATTGATCAACTTCTATTTTTAATTAATCTATGTCTTGTAAATGGAACCTTTCCAGACATATTAAAAACAGCTGTGGTGACTCCAGTATTTAAAAAGGGAAATCGAAATGATATGGAAAATTTCCGACCTATCTCGGTAGTAAGTGTCTTTTCTAAGATCTTGGAAAAAGTAATATTTGAAAAAATCATGATATTTTTAAATAAATACAATAAACTTTCAAAAAGACAACATGGTTTTAGGCCCGGCCACTCTATAGAAACTGCTTCTGCGCACTTTTACGAATTCATTTATGAGCAGGTGGATCAAGGGAAATATGTAGTATCGATGTTTTTTTTGATCTCTCGAAAGCTTTCGACCTGGTAAATATAAATATCCTAATAGATAAGCTGGAAAGCCTAGGAATCCGAGGTAATCTAAAGAACTGTATAGTTTCGTTTATGAATAATCGGTCACTTATGATTAAACATAATAATCACATGCCCGACCTATTTAAAGTAAATCTAGGAGTTCCTCAGGGGTCCATTTTGGGACCTCTATTGTTCCTCATATATGTTAATGATTTGCCGGACTATATGGGTGACGAGGTGGTCACAATGTACGCAGACGATACATCCATTACTGTATCTGCTGATACACCAGAGGAACTGAATGGAAAAGTTAAAGGTGCGGTTGACAGAATGACTAGTTGGTGTGAAAGGAACAAATTAATATTAAATGAAAAAAAGACTGTATATATAAATTTTAATGTTCGCAAGCCTCTACCAAACAGTCCAGTTGAGCTATCACACAGTACAAAATTTCTGGGGACATACTTGCAAAATGATTTCTCAAGGGACACAAATGTTGATTATGTGGCAAAAAAACTGAACAGTGCTTATTACGCGATTTTTCAATTGAAAAGTGCACTTGACAAAAGTGCATTATTAAACTGTTACTATGCATTAGCATACTCTCACATTTCTCAAAGTATTATGCTGGGGGGAAAATGTAGTGAGGCTGTAAGAATATTTATTTGTCAAAAAAGGATAATTCGTCTTATTTTTAATCTAGGTCTTCGTGAATCATGCAAAAATGTTTTTATAAGTCAAAAAATTTTAACTGTTCCTTGTATTTACATGTATAAATGTCTGGTGTATGTACGAAACAATCTGTCTAAATTTATTAGTTTAACCAGTAGACATCATTATAATACGCGTAGTGAGCACGTTTTGGTTGTTCCTAGGCACAGGACGGCAAATTTTGAATTGTCTTTGTCTTACAATGCTATTACATTGTACAATAAACTACCAGAGCATTTTAAATGTCTTAATGTTAGAATATTAAAGCAAAATTAAGACAATTTTTTGTAGAGCGCGCTTATTACTCCTTTAAAGAGTATATTGATAACCAAAGATAAACTCTAGTCCTCATTTTTAATATGTTGTTTTATTCTGTTTCATTTTGAATTGTATTTGTGTATTACGTTACTTGCATGTCTTTCTTTTTTCAAAAATTTTAATTATACACTATTTATTTTGTTTTTTTTACATACTTAACATTGTAGCAAATTATTATTTATATACATATTGTCTGGATCCTATTTTTTTGTGTTCTTTTCTTTTTAAGCTAGGCAATCCTAAGCTTTTTTTATTTTAGTGTTGCTTTATATTAACAAAAGCTGCATACTCTTGCAGCTTACTTAAATAACTTAAATTATAATTATTTTACTCTATTAAAACTGTAAAAATTTTTCTAGTTTTAGTAATTTTGTTATTGACTTGCCAATGCATGACTTTTGTGTATTTGTATTTACATATGGCCAAATAAATAGTTTGAGTTTGAGTTTAGTTTGAGTTATGTATTTATAATATTGCAACGATATATAAAATATATCTAACAACAACACTGTCAACGTTATCCTACTGTCTAAACTGTTGCTAACTTAATAGTAATAACATAGGCGTATCTATAAATATTTTTATTAAAAGAAATTGTTAATTAATATTTAACATACAACGCTTGTTTTAATAAGTAGCTATTATAATTTCTGTAACAGCAAAATTTCGATGTCTTTACTTATATTTTAAACATTTATCTGGACTTTTTAGTTCGCGAAATAAACAAAGGAGCTTCTTAGGTCTTGATAAGTACCTATAGATAACTTTATGTTTCACCGCCTAATAGGGATTAAAATACAATAAAAAGATTTTTGAAGGGAGGCTACAAGTTAAAGCCCCCTAAACCTAAATACGATTTTACATGGAACGTTGAACCTGTATTACTCTATGTATCAACACTTTACCCTTTACAATCTCTATCACTTGATAAACTAACAAAGAAAACGGCAACACTAAACACTTATGGCACTAAGTTCAGCACATCGGATCCAAATATTAACCAAAATTACGATCGACAATAATAGAGACTCTACAGTCAAAATTGAAGATTTCGGAAAAAATTTAAACCTTAGCGCCCTATAAAAGCCAGCCCATTTTTCGTATTTTCAAAAATCAGAATTACCTTTTATGTGTCGCAAATTCTATAAAACAGTGCATTAAAGTCACCACGCAATAACTCAAGCCTTGAGTAGGTGGATCAACTTAATTTTAATAAACAATGGTATGGAATGAACGTTAATGTCTTTACCGGATATAGTGTAAGACACGCCAGCACGTGAGCAGCTTTTAAGTTTGACTTAAACCTAAATGTCATTAAGAATATAGCAGGGTGGAGTCCTAAAATTCTGACACTTTCTTCAGATTCTATACTCGACCTCTAGGTACGCCCAGCGACATATTTGCCAATGCAATTTTAAATTTGGGTATATTTTAGCCCTAATAGGTAGTCTTTTAAGTATTCCGTTGCTTAAGGTTCAATTTATTATATTTGTTTTGCTCTGATTGTATATCAATAATATATTATATTATAAACTAGGTTTTTCTTCAAACGTCAGTAAATCCGTCATTACTCGACTGTGTAGGCGGCCGTGAAGTTTCATTTTTCCTCCGCCGGAGCTTTACTTTTCACTTTTCCGCCGGCGGAGGTAAAAGTGTTACCATAACAACATAGATACAAACAAACAAAGCGAGCGTCAACAACTCAAGAAATATTAAACTAAAATTTGTATTTATCACTCAATTTGTGCACTGCATTTCTAAAAATCACTAATTTAGGAACAAATTGGTTATTATTTAATCGAACTTACTCAATAACTGCTTATCAATACGGAATTAAAACGCAATCGGAGACGCAATTTAAAAAAAATAATTATTGTTGACAGTGTCCACTGACAGCTTTATGCTACATTACTATAGCAACGACCTGTGCCTATTCCCGACACCGGTCTAAGCCGCCTTGCAAACCAACTTATCTTTGATAATAATTATTATTGTTACTATTAAAAAGAGATATTTTTGCATTAATTTGTCGACATTTGAAGAAAAAACAGCATATTTTATGTGGAGGAAAAGTTACTTTTCATGGCTTGCTCTCTATTACCAGCCTCACTCCGTTCGGCTGTTAAACACGAGCGCGCCATGAAAAGTATCACTTTTCCTCCATATAAAATTATTATTTATCTAGAATAGGTACCCTGAATTTTTAAGTGGTTAAGGAGTTTATGGGATAGAATTTTCATTGATTTTTTTTGTCATACTTAAAATAGAGTTGAATTGAACGACTTTGCTGCCTTAATTGTGTTTTTTGTGGTATTTTCAGGATTGAAGGTAGAATAATGCAAAATTGCACCATCTAGCTTTAAACAGCTACAATGTAATCATATCGGAAGACAAGCAATGGAAAATTGAAAGATTAATCGAATACCTACTTACCTGTATGGAGATTAATCGTAATTTTCCGAGCTTGATTACAACCCTCCCAACCACATGCCCCTTAGGCGGGCAATTTTGCTCTATAACAGAATGAGCAAGCATCGAAGTGCGATAGCAGACTCGGGTTGAGGATAAAAAACTTTATGCTTTAAAAACGTATCGATGCGTATGGTGATTCAGAAACTACAATGTAATCATATCGGAAGACAAGCTCGGAAAATTACGACTAATCTTCATACAGGTAAGTAGGTATTCGATTAATCTTTCAATTATAATACATAAAGCTATAATACTAAAGACATGAAACTTAGCCCGAATTTTTCTCAAACAATAAACGCTTTAGGCTCTCCACTGTTATTACGATAAACTGTTTTCTTTCGTTTAACATTTTGTGTTATTTTTTATATAATTCTATCTCTATTACCTTATTGCACAAATCTAACTTATCTTCCCATATTTATTTGTCTTATCACTTGCTTTATTTTAAGATGTCATTAAGGTGAAATTACTTGATTAACAGTTGGCGATTTAGTTCACTAGTTAATTTGTTATTTGATTTCATTTGAAAGCGCCCAGACCTACCCTGCAAATTTTACAACTGAAATCAAATTCATTGTTTAATTAAAATAACTTTATTTAATAATCGCAGGCCAAATTAATGAAATTTAAAAAGAGTAAATCGATAGAAATCCCAAGCGAAGGGCCGGATAAAAGAAACGTACGAAAGACGTCACAGAAATCGAGGGACGGGAGACCCCTACAAAAAGGAAAATGCGTGACTCACTCGGGACACCACCAAGATGCACGAAGCAGGAATCGCGCCGGCAATCACGAAGACCGTCATGAGCTACCTAAAGGACGAGTCGACAACAACACTGATCAACAGGACCGAATCAAGGACAAGGGCAATAAGGCAGGGACTCCCCCAAGGAAGCGTGATATCGCCGACGCTGTTGAACATCCACATCAACGACGTACCAAGGAAACAGAACAACCAGATTGCCCTCTTTGCAGATGACGTAGCAGTATACACATCATCCACACAGCAGATGGCAGCCACGCAACGATTAGAACAATACGTCAGGATGATAGCCTAGTACTTCAGAAAGTGGAAGTTGAAGATAAACGAGATCAAAACGCAGCTAATCAACTTCAACCAGAAGCACAGGAAAGAAATGACACTTCACGATCAACGGGACACGGATCGGGGACACGGACACCGTCAAGTACCTAGGAGTCACTCTGGACAAGAAGCTGACATTCAAGGACCACATACAAGGATCCAGGAGAAAAGCCAGCAAGATCTTCCCATACATCTCGCCGCAGTCAAGAGTAGACAAGGACATCAAGATCAGACTGTACAACACATACGTTAGGCCAATCATCATGTACGCAGCACCGGTTTGGAGCTCCGCAGCGAAAACCCACAAGGAGAAGTTCCACACGCTGGAACGCAAGATGCTACGCACAATCATGAACTACAGATGGGAAGATTTCAAGACTACAAGGATACTATACAGAGAATCCGGGACAAGACCGCTAGAACAGAGACTGCAGGAGCAAGCGACGAAATTCTTCAGGTACACGACGAGGACACAGGAACTAACTAGGAACATAGGAGCAATGACCATAGAAGAAATGCCATTCAGGAAATCCACAAAATAATCGACGAGGTGATGCTATAAAAATCAGGAACAAGGACTAGGACACTAGGACGCCTCCCCCCACCAGGAAGGACTGCATGAAGCCGAAGAATACAAAAAGTGTAGTGTTAGAATAATCATTTAGTAATAAATTATCATGTCAGTTATTTAGTTATCTTAGGTTCAGGTGGACGCTTGATATTTTTGGCTTGACAACGGGAAACCGGCTGGCTTAGTCAACAGTATGAATAAGGAATATCTGCAAAGGGTATTCATAGCATTCATAGATATTGAGGTTAAATGGAGTTGGGTTACTCTCTGGCAACGTTCTAGATGGCTGCGAATTGAGTAATCAAACTTCTTGGCAACAGAGCAACGTATTTGAACGGCTACGAAACTGTTGTCAAACATTGGTAAACCATAAAGTGTTATAATTACATGAAGTTAGGTTATCCTCTGGCAACGTTTCGACGACTGCGAATTGGGTAATCTAAGTTTTTGGCAACAGAGCAACTTCTTTGCGCGGCTGGGAAACTGCTGACAATTATTCGATTATAAACCTTTCATTGCTTTTCAAGTAAAATGGCCTGTTAAATTATCTAGCAAAATACCGAAAGTCATACGAAAACGTACTAAGATAGTAGAGTCAAAAGAAACCGATCCTGAATTAGTCCAAAGTGAACTGGGTAAAATTACAGATGAGAAATTATTTCATTAGCACATAGATCACATGTTTCGTTAATGTATTACACCTATCCAGTTATCTGACAATAGATCTGGTTTGGTAAAACAAAATAGGTAAATAACTAACATGAACTTACCAACACAACTTACTTGCGTCAAGAGACGAACATGATAATTATGTCCTCTTTTTTTGAGAGTTAAAAGATAAACTTATGTGCCATTAAAAAGGTTAAATTACGAAATTAAACACTTTTTGTATTCCATGCATAAATATGCAGGGAATACAAAAGTGTTTCATTTAGTACATTTCGTACATGCACACAGCCTTCACTCTTCATTTAAGGTTAAATTAGTTTAATAAATAAAATCATGTTACCAACTCATTACATGTAACATGATTTGATTCAAGATGATAAAAAAATATTCTTTGCTTAAGGCATAAAAGTGGTACAGATTTAGGAAACGGTATCCAGGTCAAATTAGACAAGAGTATCGGGTTTCAGTCAGGCCATGTAAATAAAGAAATAATGATGAAACATTCTGTAGGTGTAAAATATGTAGGAATGATTCCAAGAATGAATTATTGAGACAATTTAGGGTCTGACATAAAGTAATGTGAAGTTTATATTTAAAGGGTTTGAATCAAATATGGATGCCTTAAAGACAACTTGAAGGTTTGGCTGATTTGCTGAAATTGGTTATTAATATTGACTAAATTTAAATAACAATAATTTACTTATTGAGTGAGTTATGAAGCTTGTAAACATTCAAAATCTACCACTGGACAAGGTCCCGCGGCTGGCGACCACCCTTGCGTTAAAAAAAGCATCTCTTAGCCTGGTCAGCAACAACCCGCGGCTGAAACATCTTCCCCGCGTGAAAAAAAGTTAAATTCTGCCTGCTCAGCAAATGTCCCGCAGGCTAGAGTATCTCTCTCGCGTGAAAAAAATAATAAAAACTTAAGATCTTTGATGTACTGCAAGTTAATATTATACAAGGTTAGCGTTTCTGGTGCAAGGGACCAGCCCCGTCTCCTGGCTTTAGGCCGCCCGAGGCGAGCAGGAATTGGCCGCCCCTTACAACAGACCAATTTAGGAGTCAATAATCCGACGAATAGGCGCCCGCGCGGTTTTTTAACCGGTAGGTTCCGGTATAAGGAGATGACCTGCAGGGTCTATATTTTCATGGTAGATGTACCACGTGGGGGCTACCGGGAATTAAATCCGGGATGCCGGGGCTCGATTTTAAGGGGGGGTTTTGGGGGGCTATATGGAAATCGCATGTTTTTTCGCGATTTGTGGCTAAACGGGAGCGCGGAGCGAAACTTTGCCGCGATCAAATTCAGCAGCGGAGTCGGGGTTGGCCGGTTAGTGGGTACCCCCACGTCCCCAGTTTCCCGAATTTTTATCGAGAAGTGGGGGAAATCGCGAAACACCTTTTTTAACGGGTAGGTTCTAGTAGAAAAAAGAAGAATTTCGGCAAACGGAAAAAACCGTATTTTTATATCGACCTAACCTTCATTTTGTCCCATAGGAACCGGAACCTACCTGGAACCTATCGGTAGAACCTATCGGATTTTTTTTGATCGTTTTGAAATTCGGCGTGTAGGTAGAGGACCTCAAGGTCGACAAAAAAGGTTCTTTACGAAAACAAACACAATATTTCTAGTTTTCGAGAAATCGGCTGTTTAAAGTCGAGAACGCTCGTAGCTCGAAAACTACGAGTGATACAAAAAAATACATACCACCAAAATGTGTATTTCGACGGCCTTTAGCCTTTAGAACTTTAGCCTTTAGAACTTAAAAAATATATACCTATATTGCCGTTTTTTTTTTCGAAAAAAGGGGATTTTTTTCAAAAATAAATTTTTTTTACCACCCTGTATATGCTTTTGAAAATTGTATTTTTATGTTAATAACATATAAATGGACACCTTTAATTGTTTCTGTACTAAAAACGGATATTTTTTTTCAAAAATTTTGACGGAAAAATAAAAAAAAATCGAGATTTTCATTAAATCTGCTATAATTCGAAAACGGTAAGAGTTAGAGGTAAACTTTAAATGTGAAAAAGATGGGTCTCGTCGGGTACTATAATGTGCCGTATCCAGTTTGATTGTACGACGTTTCGTTTTTTTCCAAATCGACCAAACGTGATTTTTATATTTTCTTCATTTGTGTAGTAACGGAAAGAGATATCTCAAATCGGTTTGCGCCAGGTCAATCGAAAAGGTCCTATAAAGTTTTTCGATAGGAGTTCAAATAAGGTAGATATTCGATAAAATGTAATTTTTGTCTCAAAATCTAGCATTTTTCTTTTGATTTCGGCAGGAAATAGGGAATTTCGTAAGGGGATGATCTTTTTATTTTGAATATCTTATGGGGAGGTTTTTGGGTGCGTTGAGTTCGATTTTCGCATTAAAAAGGTCGTATGTGTTTTCTGTACCGAAATATTTCGAAACAAGTTGAATTTTAAAAAAAATTTATTGTTTTACCACCCTGTATATGATTTTGGAAATTTTATTTGTACGTTGGTGATATGTAAGTGGATCCTTCTAATCGTTTCGGTAATAAAACCAGGGAAAAAATGTTGGAAAATATTTTTCTAAAAAAAAATAATTTTGAAGTGGGTACTTTAGAGAGGGGTATTTGGAGACGCGGAGTTCGAATTTTTCGTCTAAAAAATCGCACGAGTTTGCTGTACCGAAATATTTCGAAAATAGGGGATTTTTTGGGAAAAATTGTGGTTTTAGCACCCTGTATGTAATTTAAACAAAATTATTTGTACGTGGGTGACATGTACGTGGATTCCTCTAACCGTTTCTGCAATGAAAGCGAAAAAAAAATTTTCAAAAATATATTTGGAAAAAAAAAAATTTTATATGGGTACCCTATATAGAGTGGGGTATTTGGTGGCGCAAAGTTTGAATTTTTGGTTTAAAAAATCGCATGAGTACGTATACGTAACATGCGCTCGCTCCACGCTCAATATGTGCTACATGCTGTTCAGTAATCGATCAATCAATCGGGTTTCGGCCATTTCCGTAAAAATTACCATCGCTTAGGGCGATGTCGCCCGTGCCTAAAGATGCGACTGTTAATGCGATTTTTCATTCACTGCGAATTTAAACTGCTAATGCGAATAGACCGTTATGTTATATAGTGGGGTTTAATTTTGTATGGCGTTGGTTATTATTGCATACAACCTGCGAAGAGCTACTTATAGTACGAATATTCACTGCGAGAGTGTTTACCGTGTTACATACAATCACATTAAAACTTTATAGAAAAAATAAAAACGGCCGCCCCTATAAATCGGCCGCCCGAGGCGGCTGCCTCGCCGCCTCACCCCTGGAGACGGGCCTGAAGGGACTGACTTACGTGCAATTAGGTATAGAGTGTCTGTTGGTTAGTCATTGGCGGTTTGATAGAGGCGAACAAATGAGGTTAAATAGATGTAATGTAAATACGAAGTATACCTTTTCGCCGTGGGCTATTACTTGTCACCTTATTTTTGATAGCGGTTTCATGCAAATTGGTCACGATAGTTTAGTCAAACATAATTAAAATTTTATAAAATTAAGTTGGATATATTCTTTATGCTATTGAACGAATTGATTATCCGATAAACTTGTGTATGATTTTATTTTTTGCAAATTTTACTGTCCAATTTATTGATTGATAAAATGCGAAAGGATTTATTTATTTAAATTTTGTTGCTATTTAATTTCCATCTGTACGTCTTTAATTTACTAAATTGATAAACTTGTTTATGAATTTAGTTGTTGCAATTTTTCTCTCCAATGTATTGATCGATAAAATGTTTAAGGATTTATTTATTTAAATTGTGTTGTAATCGAGGTTGTGATTTAATTTCCATTTGTACGACTTTAATTTACTAAATTGATAAACTTGTGTATGATTTTTTTTGTCACACTTTTACTTTCCAATTTATCGATTGATAAAATATGTAAGGATCTATTTGCCCAAATTGTGTTATGAGTTATTCCTCAATTGTACGACTTTCACTTTACTAAATTGCTCAACTTTGTATGGTTTAAAATTGATAATGCGCTAGAATGTTCAATCTTTAAATTTCTAATTATTATTACATTAAATTGTGCTTTCTCGAAAATTGGCTTTTATTGCTGGTATTAGCTTTACAGACAAGAGATACACCACTCGAATAGTCGTTAAACAACCTTAAACTTATTCAAACTCTAAAATACAGGGTTTTCAACAATAAATTATTTCAAAGAAATAATAGTCCACGTGACGATCACAGCCAATACTATACTCTGGCGCGTAAACACACGAGCAGGATATGGGTAGTTTTACATTGTATGGATTTCATAATTGGATTCTCTAATTAATTTGTTAATTAATTTCATAACAACTTTTTACAACGTTTACTAATTAAATTGTTATTTTATTTAAATAAATGAATTCTATAATTAAAGTCCATTCAAGGCTATTGCGCTGTTACGTCAGAATTTCTGACGTCAAAAGAAAAGATCCGTACGTCTCAGATAGACTCGTACGTTATTTTTTACACTAGCCAAAAGATGTCTCTGTACCCGTTTTCTATTCCAGAGCACGTTCCGTTTTTATCAATTTTACATACTTATTACTTATGGCAGCTTCGGAGTGGTTTAATTCAATGCACAAATTCGACAAGCAAATATAATGCCACCAGGAATAACATCAACATACATACAACAGCTTATTTACCTAGTAATCGTGCGCCGATATCCTTTGATTTGGGAAAGTCAAAAACCAAATTTTAGAAGAGGGCTATGACAATATTGTTTTAAGCGTCTGGGCATCTGAATAATACTTTTGACAGTTCGTTTAATTTTAAATAATAATATGCTTTTTATCGTTTAAAATCCGTTTAAAAACGATTTTAAATGGCAAAATTGCATAAAAATCCGAAAATTCGGACTTTTTTACGCCGATAGTCATGACTTCGGACGAATTTGTCGTGGATTTTCAAGCGAAAATTCATTTTAAATTCAACCGTCCATTAAGAATAAGCTGTGCTATGAATCCAAATACACTGCGAATATAATAATTAAAAAATAATACTTTTGACGGTTCGTTCGATTTAAAATATGCTTTTTTATCGTCTAAAATCCATTTAAAACGATTTTAAACGGCAAAATTGTATATAATACCGCCCTAGCGGCTAGAATTGGTTTGCGCATTTCCGTCTCATTTGCCGAGATTTGTCCTCATATCGCCGCGTAAGATGTTTAGACATCAAAATAGTTATTTTTCTACAGCCGCGCGCAAAATAACTAATTACTGAATTGAAATGAAATCGCAAAATCGACGAATGCCGTGGATCCTTATTTTGCGCTCTAGCGCGAACATGGAAAAGAAAAATCTCACTTTTTCCGTCGAGTGTGCTATGAACGGTCATGGAAACCGAAGATAAATAAATGACAGTCGTGCGTTTGTTACAGTTTGTTGCTGGCA
>JAEQML010063454.1:0-23132 GCA_016904865.1 Pissodes strobi
ATAATCGTATTTCATCCAGACAAGAACGTGAGAAAGCTGACGATGAATAGTGCTGCCTACAAGAAATACAACGCTCAACCATCGACGTCTTACGCAACATCTTCCATATCCATGAAAGGTAAGAGTATTACACTTTAAGCCGCAATTAAATTGTCCAAGAACATTCTTAATAAAATTCCCAGTGTCTAGTCGTTCGGAGCATGCTTATAATATTTATTCCCAAGTAATAGAGCTGAGACGGAAAGTTAGAACAAAGCATGTGTATTTGAAGTGAAACGGTGGGGTAAGTTCACTTCATGCGATTTGCCATGTAACGAAAACATGCAACGCTACGTAGTCAAGTTAGTAGTGGGGAGCGCTTGAACCGTTGCGTGCTTCCACAGCTCCGCAACTCCGAGGCGGCACCTTTGATCTGGCTGTCTATGAGCAAGTGAGACAAAATTCGTACTGTCTTTTTCTCACTAGTTGGAAAACTCGGAGCCGAACTAAAAGATTTGTATTATTGAAGTAAAATATGGTTTCTAGTTTAGAGTACCGTAATAGGTAATTTTGTAAGTAAGTAAGTGTATTGAAATATGAAATTTGTGTTGCAATAATAGGTGAATTGCAATAAAATTCGTTAATATTGTAAGAAATAACTAAAAGTTTATTTAACTTTTATGCGTAAGCACGTAATGTGCACGTAATTCCGAACCAATGTTAAACAAAAAGTCTAGTATGTGCTTCATTGCCATACTATTTTTTTTCAATAGACTTATACAGCCTCTATCTATCAAAGAGAACGTTTTCGGACTCGTTTTGGTGTTTGATTTCGCATGCAATATTAGTCAAACGCCCTGGTATATAAACATTCATTTTCATAAAAGCGTAAAATAAAAATAATCAAAATTAAGTTAAAATTTTACGATTATCCGCTTGGTAAGTTTTTAACAGTCGAAATTATCAACAGGTGCTGGCAGCTGCAATTTGTCCCCTTGTTAGGATTAACAGTACATTAATATACACTTGTTTTATGTTATCAGCAGGATAAAGATATCAGCCGCTCTAACAGCATATTAAAAACCCTCCCTGAGGACTACAACTCCTATATTTTACGCAAGGCACGCAAAACACTTCAAATTCCATTAATAATTTACAATAAGCATTTTGTATATATGTTCTTTAAGAATTTTAAACCTGGATATTTTGGTAAATCAATCAAGTTTTAAACGTACATTTAAATATCCAATATAAAACAATTTGGTACTGCACAGCCACAATGACATCCTGATTTCTTTTCACTCGTTTTACTCAAAGTGATTAGTAGTTCAAACTTAAAACATTCGCAAAGATATAAAAGAAATTAAACGGGCGCACGGTGAGGCACGGCTATGACTGCCAAATGTATAATGATAATACTTGGTTTATACCGTTACCCGATCGCACGTCAAAGCAGTCCTTTCCAACAAAGGGCGGGGCATAAATACTGTGCGACGGGATCGACGCAAAAGATTCCCGCCAAGACAGTTGCCGAGCTGCTTTTTATAGTCTGCTGTGGAGCTTGGCGCTTCTAAGCAATGACACGCCAGTCTGATATAATTTATAGTTCATATTTTAGTTATCATAAGCCTATTGTTAAAAATTTGGAGATTAACTGACGCTAATGATAATGTATAATGCCATTAAATCAATTTCTTAATCCCTTTCCTGGTATGCTTGTGTGTTTGAAGAAATTTCACTTCGTAACGCAAATATTATTGGTGATCTCTAGCAACTGGCTCACCACCTTATGATTCCTCCATGCTCCATGATGGCGGAGATGCCTGGAGTCTGTCTTGTGACATCAACGGAAGATGTCCTGGTTATGTGGCCGAGTATGCTGCCAGAGGCAATAAAACATAGGAAAAACAGAACAAGGCAGTTAAATATTCAATAGCGTAACTAGGCGAAGGCAGTAAAGGCGCTAGGGCGCCTAGCATCAGAAGCATTAAGTTGAGGAACACATTCATATTATGGACATTATTGCCATCTTTTTCCTGTAATTACAGAAAATTGTAGTATTTTCTTTTGTTTATCTTCTGGTAATTTAGAACATAAGAAATTAAGTCATATTGAAAGTGTCAATAAAGCACTACAGGGATCAAATCTTTCGATTGTGCAAGCCTCCAAACTCCTCAAAAGCTTAAAGTGGTTCATCTCCGATATCCGTAATAATGAAGATGGTGAGTGTTTTGAGAAGGCTAAGAGCTTTGTTGAAGCGGTGCGCGTTGAAAACAACTTTCCCGAAAAGCAAACGAGCAAAGTAAAAAAAATGGCGAAGGAGAATATGAAGTCCTAACATCAAAAAACAACCCATGAAGAAAATTTTAGAACCTCTAGACACGCGCAGTGAGCAATTTTCATGACGATTTATTCTCTGGAAGGAATCGCAAATGACTTTCAGTTAAGACTTGGATGCTAATGAGTTGACGTGAAACAAGTAAATCTTAAATCGCACGTACAATTGCTCCTTCCAAATGTTGCTGCTAGTTACTAAGACGTTCTGATCACTATTGAATGTAATTTAAGTGTTAGCAATCCGAATGTACAGACGGCGCCAAAACTATTTTTAGCAATGCCAGTTACCTCTTTCTGTATCATCCGAGAGGTCATTCAGCAAGCTAAAGGTAATTAAGATTTTAAGTGATACTCCATGGCACAACAGCGACTCTCTAATTTAGCCATAGTGTTGTTCCCTAGTGTACCAGTCCCACAGACCTTGCAATACCTTGGTGAACTACTTGAGATGAATAGTTTTGATATCGAAATCAAACAAGGATATTTAACTTCAACCAAACTTTGCATGGATCAAAATCATTTTCAATATAGAAATAACAATTACCAACAACTTGAAGGCACGGCAATGTGGTGACATTTTCGCGATTTTCGACACAAAAACCGCTAATATCGGAGATTTGGAACCAAACTAAGCAACCGTTTTCCCACCATTAAACTAACTTATGAATCGAGTACAATGGCCAACTACCGTTTTTAGATACTTTAGTGATTAGGCACTATAATAAGACACTAGAATTTGATATTTATAGAAAAATTACTGCCACTAACCGATATATTCCTAATGACTCCTTCCACTCCAGCCAACACAAAATGGCCAGCTTTAATTTTTTTAGTACACCGTACTTTCTTCTCAGCAAAGAAAGATTTAATAATGAAAAGGAGACAATTAAGAATATAGCGAAAGTTAATGGTTTCAATATTAACCTAATAAATAGACTAATTAATGGGCATTTGTTTAGAAAGACCATTCGTTAATCAGGATGAAAATACAAAATATGTCTCGATACCATATAATCCTCAGTATACTAGAGGACTCCAAAAAGTTTCTCAGGAAGTAGGTTTGAAATTAATAGGTATACCAAACTCACTTTAACATTAAGAAATTATTAGGTGCTCCAACGGACAAAATTTAAATATTAGAAAGAAGTGGAATATATGAAATTGGGTGCATGGATTGTAACCAAAAATGTGTTGGCTAAACTAGAAGATCTATACAAACAAGATTCAAGGAACGCATAGCTCATTTAAAGTATGGTAGAACAGAAAAATCGAGTGTTGCCGAGCATGTTTTTGATAATAATCATAGAATAACAATTAAGAATTTAAAATTAATTCATAATATAACTATTAGGAGATTATTAGATGCATATGAAAGTATGGAAATTATTAAATGTAAGAATTGTACTGGTTGATCGAGCGTGACTACTGGGATTCCAGAATTGGTTCCTTTGGTTCAGCTTGGTTAATTAAAGGAATAAAGTAGCAAAGGAGTAAAAATAACAATAGTCTATAATGGTGGAAATGGAGAAAATATGCAAAAGAAAATGTATTTATTTAAAATTAATTAATACGCCCCTTTGCGAATTTTAGCAAAACTTTTGTACAAAATTTCTTTTTGAATGGTTATATTTTAAATGTACAAAATGAAAACTTAATTAGTAGTAATGGATAACTGATTTGAAAGATAATTAAATAGAGATCAGATAATGAATTAAAGCCGTTTAAATTAATCTCAAAACCAATATATGGCATAAGGAGAAATTCGGCAAAAAAAAGTGCCAACACAAATGCTAAGCTTTTTCAGCTAGGAACCACAGTTGTCTTGAGAAGCCCGCAGTCTTAAAATAGTGAAGGAAAATTAAATAAAATGCGTATAGGTTTAAAAATAATTAATTTAGATTACCTCTTACAAGATCAGAAAATAAAGGTAAATAACGATACTGAAGGAAGTAATATTGAATCTCCTACACTTATTGAGTTTTTTAATAATTAACTCTAAATTGCTGTTTTTAACGGGAACCTAAGTACACCCTATAGGCAACGATCGTTGGTTCTATTAGTTGGATTGAAAAACAAAAAATTAGTAAATGTCTCTTTTTGTCCGAATAAGGCGCTGTCTCCTCTTTCATGACGCCGCAAGCCTCCTCTAACGGCAATTATATATGCCCGATAAGCAAAATAATACCAAAGAGATTGGTATATGCAAAAGATACGAGTAAACGATATAATAGACGTTGCTAAGATAAGAAGATCACTAAGAATACGTGACATACAATTCGATGTTCAAAAGCGCACTGTTCTAATTTACAGAAAATTTCCCGTAATGCCCTGCATAAATCGTGAGTGCACTTGAATCATCCTTGCTTATACAATATTATACGTTTAAATTAAAAATATGGCAAAATTTAAAGATCAAGAAAAAAAGAACGATTTCTACTCAAAATATATCTTGCTGTCACCCCAGGAACTCAAGATTAGAAACCATCTCCTACCTTTTTTAATTCCGTTGTCAAGGTGGAGTTTCTCAAAAAATTCATTCGAGCACAAATCATATAGTTGCACTTTCCGTCGCAAAGGAGTATTTGACTGACTCATATCGTGCAAACTTGCATACTGAAGTTAGGTGATATATTTAAATAAGTTTTATCTACTACCGTGTTTGTATAAAAATGATCATAGTATCCATATTTGTTTTAAAATAACTATCTAGTTATCAAATAATATATTTGGAAGAAAAATTAATTTCAAACGAACCTGATGGGCAATAACATCTATTACTTGTGAATAGAACTATAAAAGCAGGAGCACGATTGAAATTCGATAGCAAAACGGATACTGTAATTATGTTGAGTATAATAAGTCATTTCTACTCTCAGTATATATAATGTAACTTTGATTATTCGATATTGTTGTTATCGGTTCGGCTCGAATTGTAACTTAAAACAAGGTGTAACACAAAAAGTTAATAATTGTAGTAGGAATAATATGTTTATAGTGAGCTAGGAACAAAAATCATATTATGGAATTATTAGAATTACCGTAACAAGAGTATGTATTATTCGATATAACCGTCACTTTTTAACGGAATTCCCTGGGTGTTTTTCCACAGATCCTATACGCTCATATATTTAAATATTTAATAACAGTTGCCTGCTTTGGATCTATATCATATATCTATGGTTTTTGAATCGTTGGTCTGGATTAATGGTACCTACTTTCTGAACCTCAACCGAAACGTGAAAATTTTTCATGAAAAGGGCAATAAGAGTCAAAGTTGAATATATTTTTATCTCATGCATGTATTCATCATCCTCTTATAAAATAAGACCAATGATTAGGGATGATTTTTAAAACAATCGTAGTTCAAAATAGCAACAACATGCTATTTTCATATCATTTACTAAAAATAAAATGTCTTTCGGAATATTGATGACTATCTTTCATGTCCCGCTGCTATAAAATAAAAGTTAATCTATTTCACAGTGAAAGCGCTGTGATATAAAGTAAACGTCAGAGTAAATATATAACCATTAGCGAAATCGTTTTTATCTACCTTTATTAAAGAAAATTATTTTGCTTAAAGACCGCAATCATTTTCTCTGTTATAAATGTGTTTAATTATAAAAAACTTAATTCAAGAAATTTTAGTTAATAGAGGTAATTATGAAATTAAGTTGTTTAGTTAGGAAACAGTCAAGGAACATTGAGACATTCTCTTAACCAACATTGTAGCGCCAATGAAGGGAATCAATATTAGGTGAATGGCGCAAAGCAAAGTTTGGAATTTAATTGTAAGTTTGAAACGAAACTTAATTCAGAAAGTTGATTATACGATTTCAATTTTTAAATACTATCATGATATTGTGAATTTTAAAACTCTACCTCGGCTATTAGATTCGTACTTATACAAGGTGTTCGGAAATAGCATCAAAATATTTTGAGGGCAGATTTTCACTCACAAGAAATTTGAAGAAGTTCATATTGACTTAGGTCAGGAAATGAAGATGGTATCCAAAAAGTGGGTTTTATTTAATACCTGATGATTTACTTAAGAGCCTTTTGACAAAATTTTAATTCTTTGCTGCCCACAATTTTAAAATATTAGATGACACATATAACCGACAAAGTAAAAAATACAAAAACCAACTTTTATTTCCTTATCCTCATTAAATCTTAATTGAGTACACGCAGCTTCAGCGGCAGTTTTTAATTTCTCGATGGAACCTTTACACAGTGAGACAAGGTGGTCAGCAAAGTATCAAGCTGTAACAAAGTTTGTCACAGGCCGTTTTGTCCGGCGTAAATCACCCTAGAATTTGTCACCCCCACCTGATCCTGAACGCATTCGTGGTTAATAACGAGAAGACCCTTGTAGATATGCCGGCCGACTTGGCTTCGTCGTCCCCTTGATCGCGAAATTT
Source organism: Pissodes strobi (assembly GCA_016904865.1). Classification (NCBI taxonomy): domain Eukaryota; kingdom Metazoa; phylum Arthropoda; class Insecta; order Coleoptera; family Curculionidae; genus Pissodes; species Pissodes strobi. Next base: position 6,738 of record JAEQML010063454.1, read on the forward strand.
AAATTAATCCGCGCTGCGAAATGATGCGATTTTCAACAAATTGAATTTAGCGCGTGAAGATTAAGTCGATGATACAAGGCATTGTTTCCGGCTCCGTCGTATACTGTTTTGGGATTGGTTGATGGGATTGAGTGTCGCACGCATTTATTTTAATTGTCTACGAAAAATTGGGAATTCTATTAATTGAAGTGGCTTAATAACAATGCCCTTTTGGCTACTCTGGGTAGTTTTTTGTGAGGATGCCTGTGCATCGAAATCCCAGGTTTTTATCGTTCAATTCCCTTGGATGAATTATTGAGGGGAACATGTGATCCACCATGCTGGGAGTTCACTGGTTGAGCGAGTTTCTTCCAGGATGAAAATCTTCGTGCGGTGCTGCTCTTCGGTTTTCGGTCGCTTGGGTCACTTTTTGACGCCGGTCGGAGTCAATTTTGATTTTCACCTGTTAATGGGATTTTTCTGACCGGGTTGTTTTAACAGTTTCAGTCTTTAGTTGTACCTTATCTTTTCGTAAGTGTCGGTGTCTGAAACTGCCCTTTGTGGGATTTGAGTGCGGCCTTGCAAGAAGCCCACTTGCCCAACTGAAAGCCGTTTAGCGTTTAGCAACTGGCTACCCCTACACAGGGGACTTCCATTGGGGTTACTACTACCGTTAGGTTTACTTTTACTGTGAGGTCTGTTGCTATCGTCGAGTTGTTCATTGTTATCTACGAGCATCGTTAGCGACGGAGTGTTCCTTGGCTACGCCTGTCTAGCGTACCACCTGTATAGAGCCTTGCAGTCCCTCGCCGGTCCAGGAAGTCTGTTTCCTACCGTGAGCAGTTCCTTCTGGAAGCTGCCTGGGGAGTTACTCATCGACCAAGTGAGCAATTTCCATTTTATTTTCTTTTTCATCTATCTATGTTGCGGCAAATTTGTCTAATTAACTACGATCTCTAACTATTTTTTCTGGCTTTGTTTACGAAGAAAGAATACCTTTTTAACCTCTTTCTCCTTAATTAAGGCAACATTTAGTCATTCAAGTTTTCTCTTGAATGAACTGATTGAATTTTATTTAATTAAATTCTGAAAACTTTGAATTTTTGGGCAATTTTAGCGAGCTGAAAATGCTTGCTTTTATTTAATCAAATTCTGAAATTCAGATAGATCCGTTGATCTAGAATAAATCAGATATTGGATCGAATGTTTCTCTTTTCTTGAACTTTTAATTGACTGACGCAATAACGTTGTAGGTCGAACTAGTTTTATTATTATTCTCAGTTTTCACGATTTCTGGCTTACGTTGGATAACCGTAGATCAGATAACTACTAGTAGACTATGCGTTGTTTTAAATTGTTTTTTTTTTATTGCGGCCTTTGATATTTTCGTTACTCGAACAGATTGTTTATTATCTGTGTCCTATCGTTAACTTGACCGTGGAGTAAATGGCCATATGTTTAGGTCTGTAATTAATTGGTGGCTATCATAACACCAGGTCTAACTAGTTTATTTATATATTGTTTTTGCTGCAGTTATCAACATAACTTAATTGAACTGAATAACCATACTTAGTTAGTAGTGAAGGAAAAATCGGATGATTTTTAGAATCGAATATCTTGCATTCGAATACTTTTGAGAATCGAATGATTATTCGAATACAAATTTACAAATTGTCTGATTATGGATTGTTTGATCTTGAAGTCTTCATTCTAGATGCATTTAAACATAAGAGCAAAATCTTTTACAAAATTAGCGAAAGCATTCACGATTAAAAAACAAAATATTGGTTAAAAGTTGTTTTGTTTAGATATTATGTAAAAGTTTATTAAAGATATACTAAAATCATCACTTTTTAATAATTTAAATTTGAATTCCCAAAACTCTTTATCGTCTGCATATTGCAAAAATATGTATGTCATACCTGCGGACTACCGCATTTAAAATTAATAATATGTTTACTATAGAAGAAAAATATTCAACACTTAAAAAATTACCACAGTAATTAAACTACCCTATTTTATACTTTTTATAGTATAGCCCTTTCGATTATTGTTCACCATAATACAAAACAAAGCCCGCTATTATTTGTTGCTCAGGCGGCCGACGAGCATAATCGAACAAGTTATAATATAATCGCTTTTGACGCGAATTGTGCCGATTCATATTTCATTTCGATTCAACCAGCATTCGAGGGACGATTAATTCGTTGTTAGCGCATTCGAATTCCTCGTTGAGAATCGAATGCATTCGAATGCAAGCCAGAATTGAATACTTCGATTATTTGTATTCGAATAGTCCCTTCACTATTAGTTAGTTATACGGTATATGTGACGGATCATGATTCGTGACCCGTGAGTTAGTCTTTAGTTGGGTGATTACTCGAGCTAATTTAACTTACCTATAACGAGAAGTTGTTCGCAGTATCTGGCTTTCAACATATTTCACTGACGTTCTTTTTATTAATGCTTTAAGCGATCGTCATCAATTTCAATTAAATATTTCGGAATTTGTTTAGAGTAAGCGTGTGAATTATTTCACCGACTAAAGCCTACCTTTTTTCTTCTCGATTAAAAATATAGTGTTACCATAAGATTGATCTGCTAAAATTTCCTTATTCTTTAATCTTTCTTTTCCTGACCAGCTGCAGTTATTTTAGTGTTGAGTAATAAAACCAATCCTTGTTTGTTTATTCACCTGTTTTATTTAATTAGAACTTAAGCGAACATCCAACGGGACAGGCCGCTTCCGTAAGCATCAGTTTTTTTTTTATCATTAGCACTCAATAATTGAAACGTTCTTGATTATTTTTGATTAAATTTTGAATATTTGTTTATCTCTTTCTTCAGTCATTTTTGATTGATTTTTGAATATTAGTTCTCATCGACTTAGTTTTCGGTTAACTTGGGTACTTACTTTATACCGACTTTGATTTAGATTCATTTTTGAGTAATTATTTTTCCATTATTGTTACTGATAAATTGCCGAAATAGATATATTTAATCTAATTTTCTAACTTATTTTTATTGTTTTATTGATCGATTTTCCTGATAGAAATAAATAACGAATTTTTGGTATTCATTTATTTTGTCGCGAGGCTTAAGCTAAAACGAGTTCCATATTTCAACTTTGGGGTAATTCTCGCTTGCGCTGTCTAAAAGCCCGTGGCGCCTTAAATAAATCAACCCGCACCCTACTCTCCGGCATTTGAGCTAGGGCCTATTTTATACGCTCGGCGACAGCTCGTTTTAGCCTACGCATTGACATACTTTATTGCATTCAATATCTAATTTTAAATTCTCAAAATTAATTTTTTCCCCTTTCGATTTGAGATTATTCACTCCCAGTTCCTTCCATGCTGGAGTGAAGGTTTGCGCCCATTAAAAGGACAAAAAGAGCGTAATACGTTGACTAAAAAATTTGCTGGTGGTCATAAATTAAAAAAAAAATTGAGTAAAATGGAGCAATTGAGGCTAAATTCGAAGCGGGAAGTCTCTACAGAAATATATCAGGTTTTCATTTTATTTTGAATCTAATTGCATGAAATAATATTCTTCGTGAAATTAACAGAGTTAGCAATGAAATACACACCTAAAAGTAAAAGAATGATTGATGAACTTTCCGAAGATCAATTAAGAATTTTGTCTCCAGAAAATATTTTCAAAAAAGATTTAAGCGTTATTTTCGACAGGTTAATTGGAGAAATTTCAAAAAGGGCTAAATCTGAAAGAAACTTAATGTTCGTTCTTAATTTCTGAGTGGATCCGAATTAAGTAACTTGTCTACAGACGATATAAAAAACGTGGCACCGATCTTGCTTTAAAGTACAATAATGATTTAAATGGTGAAGAATTTTTCCAGGAGCTTTTGCTTTTTCAGGACCAATCTCCAAACCCCGTGAAGTACGACTTAAAAACAACATACAAATGTTTTAGAATATGCTTTTCCAATTTTGTGTATTGCACTGCATATATATTATACTCTTCCAACTACGCCTGCAGGTTGCGACAGAAGTTTCCTTAATGAGTCAAGAAAGGTTGTGCAGCCTTGCATTGTAACGTTGTAAATGTTACCAAACCCAGAAATATAGTTTCTTTCACTGGTAACTTTATGTGGTTGGTATTCTCTTTACCTTACATTAGAACTTAACTATTCTGAACTTAGAATTTATATCTTAAAATTTAAATCATTAGCTATTTCATACTTTGGAATATTGGAACGTACTCAACCGGTATCGACGGAACAACGGATACAGTTCCCAAGTATTCGTAGTCGTTTCTCATTTTCGAACGTCGGATGTCGAAGATATTTTTTGGCAGTTGACGTGGTTTTTCCCTTCCTCGCGATGAACGCGTGGATAGAGAAAGGACAAGTTTTCGAAGTCGAAATATTATCGTTGTAATTTTTAACCATCAGCTGCTCTCCTTATTAATTTATCGTGAGATAAATTGGCAAGCACTCTGTCATTAATATTTTCTCGCATTATGGGCAATATCGTCTCGTAAATGTATTTTATATGAGGTGAGGTTACTATTTTCAAAAAGGTATGTTATATCTTTGTCATAGTTTGTAGGTAGTTAAAATTTAACTAGGGTCCTTCCTCACCCGGTCTTTCGCTAGCCTAGAGAGTTTCTCCAAGTTTATTCTTGCCAGTTTGAGACCCTTTTGATGAAGTGATGCCGACCCACATGGCGTGACGTGCAGCTTCACAGGAAGCCGTCAAACTCTAATTGAGGTCAGCCAAGTAACTGTATGAGATAGAGAATAACCACCAACCACTGTCAGTAAATTACACTTCCGTGTGACCGATGACATGCAGATGGACCCTATAATTGTTTATTTTACTTATAATACAAACTTTCCTGCGTGTAAGAAAGCAAGCGTTTTCAGTATAATAAATAATATATTAAAGATTTAACAGAAAAATAAATGTATATCATCGTAAAAAATAATGTTAAATATTATCGTAAAACCAAAGTAATCTAAACGAAAAATCACATTTATCTGTTCCAGCCCAAAACTTTTAGAATATTTTCATTCCCCTATCATTCAAATAGGCCTCTGTTCTATTTTATGAATGTTCCAATGACTTTTTTCAGGAATTAAAGGGTAAAGGTTCTGATGGATTTTATATGTTTCTATGGAAATTTCTCTTTTTGTAGGACGTTCCTATCCATATAGCATGGAAATTCATGAAAATTTGCGAGTTTTCCGAAATATAATATAGGGCCTGATGGAGTTTTATGTGCAAAGAGTAGTTAAACTAGATTATAAAAGCATCCTGCTGGTAAACACCGAATTCATGTAAAATAGGCAATGACTATAAAATATTAAATATAATTGATTGTACAAACTTTTATAAAGGAAGGATTTTAATTCTAGCGAATCTAACAGCAGAGAGTTGTGCTCCAGGTGTGGAGTTCGTGAGCGCCACCAGTTTTGCCAGCAAAACTCGAAAAGCTCCGCTGGTGTTATGCGGGGTTGTTAGGCACGTTTCATTAAGCAAGAAGACAAAATCTTAATTTACAGTTCGATCTAATGGCTTTAAATCATCAACAATCTTAGAGTGAAACTTAAAAAACAAAGGAATGACCACACAAAAAAGTAATTAATGATGATTGTACAATATGATGATTGTACCGAGACCAATTCTGTTGGTAAACTCTGTACTGTATGCCTTATCCTGAAAAACTCTAAGCACTACTTTCCGAAGTGATTACTTTGGCTTACTTAAAATTAATACAGATATGTAAATCAACACTTATGAATCAGTAACGGCATCAACAATAAAAGCAATAATAATAATGTTATCAATCAATAATAATGCCACAATAAAAAATATCAATCGGCCGGAAAATAAAGGAATTAATAAAAACAACATAAGCTAACTTAAAGCTCGGCCAACAAGGCTAATTTAATAATAAAATAAGGAAAACTTTACTCTGGTAGATCGGACCGAAGGTCGTAGAGAGCTAAAAAGGTTGCAGGCTCAGCAGTTGAGGTCGAAGTGCCTCTGTCCTAAGGCAAGAGTGGGACTTCTCGACTCAAAGACGTAATGGCTTCTGCTTCTGGCCCCGGTAGTAAAATCGTTTGTAAAACCCCTGTAATGGCTTCTGACCCCAATAGTGAAACCCTGTATTAACCCAATACTAATTAGACCGTACCACCAATGAGGAAATTATAGCCCAGTGTTGCCATTTAGATACATTTTCCTTTACTTGGTACATAGGAACAATTTAATTATTTTTCCTCGATTTTGGGTACATTGTTTGCGGACAAAATGAAGACAAAGGAAGTCTGTTGAATTAAAAATATAAACATAAATAATAAGGTTACAATTAAATGATAGAAACATTTGTTGTCATTGGATAGATCTTGGACCTTTGTAGTTATAGTGGATTCTGTAACTTCCCCCCTAGCAAAGCAGTTTATACTTTTGTTTTATAAACCTGTTCAATTTTGCGTAAAAGAATGTTCCCCGCATTAGGTTTATTTTTGGGAAATATCATGGTAGTGCAGCAGCCGAACGCATATTTTCTGCACTGAATCTAGTTAAAAGGAAAAACAGAAATTGGTTGAAAGTCACTTCTTGCCACAATTTATTACTGACCAACGAATTGTTTGGATCCACAACATGCTATGCTAACCTTCAAATTTGTTGAAATAAATGTTTCCCTTCATTTCTATATTTTTTATTATTAGAGATAAATTTGTATTTTTTGTATCTATTTCTGTATTTTTTAATATTTGTGGCTGATTTGTATTTTTTGCAAATGTTTGAATGTTAATAAATACTCTATTTTTTTTAATTAATCGAAATCCAGAAAACTTTCACATTTTTAAGTCAAAATAAATCACCAAATTTGATAGAACGATACCTATTTCCTATTTAATTGTACTTACCAAGTTGCTCTTGGGATATTACTGCAAAAGTTATTTTAACATGTACGCATGCGCAATTCGAGGAAATTAAAGTTTCGTCAAATTGGACATGCGTAATGTCAAAATAAGGTTTGCGGTCATAGTTGTGAGTGCAATATCTCTCTAATTAGATTGGTACATTTTGGGTACTGTTTAGTACTTTTTGTTGGTACAATGACAAAATCGCGGCAACACTGTTATAGCACCCTGGTATATATATATTTTATATAAAACAAATCACCCCAAAAATTATCAACGGATTTTCAGTAACCATCAGCAAATAAAAGAAATACAACAGGTGCAAATAACTTGAATAAATAGACATGAACCACCCCTAAATAATATAAAGTTCCCATATGCTCAAAACTAAAGTTACATTAAGGAAAAAGTTCAGATATGATAAAAGGAAAAAGGTAAAATATCTGATGGAATGCAATGCAACTGGTGGTCGATGTAAAAACAGTTAACACAGATAAAAGCAATTAAATCATTAAATTAGGCAAAAAAAACCTTTACCAATATTTACCTCTCTGAGTGTTGCCGATTGCCACATAATTATCAAATTTTAACATAATTTTGCGAGCATTCCGATAAAAAAAATTGAAGATTGCCACATAATTATTAATTTTAACATAATTTTAGGCATATCTAAAAGATTAACCTTTAACAATTCAGTGACTTTAAAATCGCCTACAGTGGCTTTAGACAAGAAAATGCACTGTAAGATAACCTTATTTGCGGCGCCATCTCTTTGTTCATGGCGTAAGTGGGGATAAAATTTGTAATAAATGACGAATCAGAAGGTATATATTTTGCTTCTCCAGCCATCTTCAAGTTTTAACATAATTTACATATAAATCTGATAATTTTGACTTCGCTGTCACATAATTTTATTTCGTGCCTTCGGCAACACTGCTAGCCATTTTTGTTTTTTTTTTTTTTTTTTTATGGCAGTGGCACACACACTAAAGGGAGATCCTATGGCGCTCGACGAGCGGTGTGTGTGCGAAGATGTTGATTGACACGGTTCTTGAATATTTGTAGGTTGTAATTAGTGGGAAACAGATGTCCTGGAAGTGAGTTCCACAGTGATGCAGTGCGCCAGACAAAGGAGTTCTGGTAAAGCGATGTTCTAGGTGTTTCTAGTTGTACGACGAACTGGTGCGCTCCTGCCGTCTGTCGGGACTGTCTGACAGGAGTTGCCAGGGGCGGGATTATGCGGGCCAAATCCTGGGAACATCTGCCGTGAAAGTATCTGTAAAACAGAGACATCTCGGCCACATGTCTGCGATGTTCCAGACTATCCAGATTCCGGGTCAACTCCGGATCGCCGACGAGACGCACAGCCCTCTTCTGAATGGAATCCAGCAGCTTTAGGGTATGCTTTGGTGCGGCACCCCAGATATGTGAGCAATATTCTAAGCACGGTCTTATTTGCGCTTTGTACAGCAAGAGCAACTGCTGCGGTGTATAGAGTTTTTTGTTGCGAAATAGCGCACCAAGCTTCTGGGAGGCTGATTTTGCGATGTTAGCAACATGGTCATGCCATGACATATTGCTGTTGACCGAAACACCCAGCAGCCTGATTGACGAGGATGAAGGAATGGTCGATCCTGCCATAATGATGTCAGGGCCCGCTGTATTGGCCCTCTTAGTAAACGTTGCTGCTTGGGTCTTTGCTGCATTGAACTGAACCAAATTTCGGTCGCCCCAAGTTTGAACTTTCTCCAGGTCTTGATTAATTGCTGTAATCTGCTCCTGTCTGCGGTGATGAGTCTCAGTCGCTGGTAAGAGTTTTTCTGATCTAAAGTGGGAGACAAGGGTACTGTCATCTGCAAAACTGTAAACAGGATTATTCGTTTCGATCAGCAGGTCATTAATATAGATGAGGAACAGAGTTGGTGAAAGTATTGCGCCCTGAGGCACGCCCGCGTTGATGGTGAATGTGTCCGAGATGTGTCCATCGACTGCAACGTGTAGGGATCGGTTCTTAAGGAAACTGGCCAGCCAGCTGCAGAGAGAGGCGGGCAGTCCCAAGGACGGCAGTTTGTTGAGCAGTCCGCCATGCCAAACTCTGTCGAATGCCTTTGAAATATCCAACGCAATCGCTCGAGACTCTCCGTAGTTTTCAATTGCCCTACTCCATATATGAGTGACATAGGCCAATATATCTCCTGTCGATCTCTCTTTGCGAAAGCCGTATTGATTATCGCTGATTATTCTGTTGCTCTCGAGGTACTTGAGTAGTTGCTGGTTGACTACACGTTCCATGACTTTGGAGATTATTGGAAGCAAGGCAATCGGGCGATAGTTTGAGGGCGTGGTTTTCTTGCCTTTTTTGGAACAGGTTGCACTCGAGCGACTTTCCAAGAGGATGGGTAAATCCCTTTTCTGTAAGAAAGAGAAAAAAGCCTGGAAAAAACAGGTGTTAGTTCGTTGGCGCAGTTCTTTAGCACGATGGCAGGTATTCCGTCCGGTCCTGATGCCTTTTGCGTATCTAGTTCTTTAAGGATTTTGCGAATATCACGATGAGAAAACTTGACTTCTGCCATGGTGGTGTTGATGTTCGGTATAGTGGGGAGAGTCTTGCTTTGGGGCACGTCTAAGGTAGAGTGCGATGAAAACATTTTGGCGAGCATGTTTGCTTTTTCCTTGGCTGTAGTCGCCGTGATGCCACGTTCGTCCGTCAAAGGTGGGAGAGACGTTTTTGTAAAGTTGTTACTTACTGCCTTTGCTACCGACCAGAAATTCCTGGAGCCACTGGGGCATTGCAAAAGTTTATTCCTGATCCTTTGATTGTGTTTGTCCTTAGTTTCGTCGATCACACGCTTGCACTCGTTTCTCGCTTCGATAAAATAATTGCGATTTTCAGCGGTCTGATTTTGCTGCCAGTACTTATAGGCTTGCTGTTTCCTTCCTACAGCTCTTTCGCATCTTTTGTCGAACCAGGGCTTTCCTTTTGATGGTAACTTGATGGAATTTGGGATGTATGCTTCCATTCCTGAGGAGATTACTTGCATGATCTCTTCGCAGCAGTCTGACGGGTCGTCAGTGGCAAAGCAGACGCCGAGCCAAGGAAAATCTAGGTAGAACTGCCTTAGATCGTCCCAGTTTGCAGAATTGTAATGCCAGATTTTGCGAGGCAATGGTGGATCCTTCTGTATGAGTGGCAATTCACAAACCGTTGTAATAAGTTTGTGGTCGGAGGTACCTAATGGCGGACCAACTGTAACCTTGTACTGGTCAGGATTGGTGGTCAGAAAAAGATCCAGGAGGGCGGCGAATTCGCCCCTCTCTGAGATTCGAGTTGGTTCGTCTACAAGTTGAGTAAGTCCGCAGCTGATGGCAAATGCTTCAGCTTCTCTACCTTCGTTGTCGGTCTTGTTGTGATGTTTGAGCCAGTTGGTGTTGTGGGCATTGAAGTCTCCCAGAACGATTATTTCTGAACTGGGGTGGTCGACCTGTAATGAGTCAAAAGTGGTAGCTAGTGTTGAGAAAAAGCTTTGGTAGGCTCTAGCGCTCGGAGGGCGATAGAGACAACATATAAACTTGGTTAATCCCTTGGCGGTGAACTTGAGCCACATGACGTCAAGGTTGTTCGGTTCGAGTGTTTCCTCGCGGTGACATGAAAGGTCGCTTCGGACAAAAAGGCATATTCCGAACTTATGTCTAAATCGGGTATGTAAGTCGTAACCAGGATAGAGGTAGTTCACTGTTGTTGTTGTAGAACATACTTGTGTTTCTGTAAGGGCTAATATGTGGGGTCTATTTGCTTGTAGATGTTGGTGTACCGAATTTATGTTTGTATTTAGGCCTCTTATGTTGCAGAAATCTATTCTAAATTGGTTCGGTATCTTTGCTGTGTGTGAAATGCGGAATGAAGGGCTCCCAGGGCCACCCAGCGCCCGGAGATCCGAATGGCCGGGGAGTTTACTTACGGAATATTTTGATCCTGGAAGCACCATCATGTCCATATATTCCTACTGTGGAACCCGGGACCACCAGCGCGGAAACGGAACGTGATTTGGGAAAACCACTTAGCGCTTCCCAATTCTGGTGGGGTGGTCTTTCACCGGACGATGCGAGTAGGCTTAGGCATCTACCACCTAGGGCTCAGACTCATTCCTTTGGCGGTCCCTAGTCTGACAGGGGTAAAAATGGGGTTTGTTGGGTCACTCCCCAGTGATCAGCTCCAGACTTTGTACTTTGGTGTTCTCCAGCCTGGGGGAGGACGATGGGATTGTCGTAAACTTACGTTCTTTGGGAAACCAAAAATCTGAATTTTATGCTCGTTTTTACAGTTTCCATTACAGCCAGAAATACAACACTTTTGAGGCATAATTACACTAGGTACCACTTATCACAAAGCTAGCTAAAACCGAGAGAAAAGCAGACAATTAAACACGAATAAAAACTTATAAACTGTGCTATAAACAAATCTTTAGAGCGGCACACAAGCAACAGGTCTTTATGTCCGAAATATTTGGTTTTACGTATTTAAAAATATGCCTAACAATATAAATTGCATACCTAAATATACAACGAAATATTAGGTACAAGTTTCACGCACTTAAAAGCACATAAATAGTTCCGATTTTAGAAAAATGCATGAAAATAACTCTAATTACCGCAACCTTTATCGACAAATTCGTAAACTAAACTGTTGTTTGTTTTATTAATCGTTTTGTTACATCGTTCAGATGATGCGTTGTTGCCTGCTCTATAAGGAAAGTATTATTTTAGGAAAATGCACAAATAATGTAGTAGTATTAGATAATTAAATAAATTAATTTCGAAATATCACATTATAAAAGGAGGAAATATGATTTTTGTAATATTGGAGAAATTATAATTGATAATTAATTAACAAATTAAAACTACATATTTGCTCCAAATCGCAAATGCCCGCATGCATGACGTTACGAGCTAAATTTTGTGATCACATTGTTCTTTTGTAGAGTAGTTGTTGATTCTGTCCGCACGGAACAGTCAATCAAGTTGTACCCCTGGAAGGTGATGTACAATAATTCATGTCTGGTAAACCAGTGTTCTGTTATTCATAAAACATCGATATTTTTATCTATAAGGAAACCTTAAAAATCTAGAATATTGTTCTTAAGAAAACACACACTGGCATGGAGAATTTTCTGCGTTAACTTTGAGTCCTGATCGATGACAATTCGGCTGGCTTTAGAGGTTCGCAAAATGGTTGATTTATTGTACCTTGCGGCCAAAGGTTTGAGCCTAAAAACAACGAATTTAATATAACCACAGTATTTTCCCCATTTGATGCTTATTTTTTCACACTTGCAATGTAAATCTAAGTTATGGGACTTTAGTCCTAATAAACCAAAAATCGTAATGGTCCTTTATGGTAAAAAAAAAATGTTTTTAGAGAATAAGCGACAAACCTTAAGAGACTCATACTTTTACATCCATACGTCCGAAATAATAAATAATAAATTTATTTAATTATCAAAATAACACTTATGCCTTATAGAAACAGGAACTAAGTATACAACAATGCGCATACCACGAGCTTATTACAACAAAAATATATTTAACTATAATAGGAATATAAAATGCATACTGTTGCAGGAACCCCAGGTGACTCATATCCAATGGAACGAGTTGGAGCTGCAACCCCATCCCGGAGTTCGTGCGCAGGGGTTCAAACTGACCCCCCAGAATCTGCTGAGCCGTCCGATGCAATATCGCTTCTCTGAGAATTACAGAGTAAGTCTTGCAAGTGTTAATGTATTTTTTAAAAAGGGAAAATAGTATATTGAAGTGAATACTGGTTGTATGGAGTTTACTCCGTTAGGAGCAGGTATACCGGTTACTCGAAAAATCAAAACATGAACTTCTACCTCTGAAATTAGTAAACTTAAAACACCATTAAATATGGATGCCATTGCAAGTGTTTTGGCCAAAATATAATTAAAAAAAAAATACAATCATCATTATTGTGTGTATGTTTCTATTAATAAATTATTTTTAAAACTTCTGGAAAATTTCTAATTGGCATTTGAAAAGGGAAATCCGCTCCTGAACACCCTGTATAACACGTGATCGTTAAAGTTCAAGCATTTGCGCGCACAATTTTTGACCACCTCTCCATCCAGAAGCTGCACATAGCGAATACATATTTAAAGAACATACCAATTTTAATTCCATAAAAATAATTTGCTGCATTAAACGCTGCCATAAATTAACGTTAATTTTAAGCGCCTGCAGAATTCTATCTTTGACAGTTGAATGCGCGATCTAATTCTGCATCGACAGTAATGAAATGCAGAGACGAACTACTTTTCCTTGACTTTAAAATTTAAATTTATTGTGCTTCGAAAATCGTAAATCTCATGGAGTGGTATTTGATCAAAATATGAAAAGAACAAATTAAAATATTCGAAACAATTCGATAATTCCTTGCTCGCTGGAAAATATTAAAATCTCGTTTGTGCTTGGAATTTTTAATTTTATTATGTATTTAATTTGAATAAACCATTGCCTACTACTAAATCGATCAATTTTCATTTATATCGTTTAATTTTAACAGATTAATACAATTTTATATGTTGCCATTTAAAATGTATGGGAAATGCGGAGTGCTGAAAAGCCTTTGAGCGCATAAATAAATTAATTAAGTAGAGCACGTTATTTAAATTGTTGTTTGACTGTTTGAGGCCAAGATATTTAGTGGTTTCCTCATTTGTTTGCACAAATATTTAGAAAATATCTGCTGTACTCTGTGTTCTCTTTTTTCAACACTGAATTAAGGACTTGGGTATTTCAACGCATTTTCTCGAGCCAATACAACTCGTAGCGTCTCTCCTTTTGTAGTTGGAAGAACGTAAAATGGTGGTTGAAATCTTGTAGTTAGACAAATCTGTTCCTGTACTCCATATTCGAATCAAATGTTTGAGGTCTTATATCCCTGGTGAAGTTAAGTTGAGAGAATCGTAGAAGAAGAAAAGTAACAAGGAATTTAGTGTGAACGAAAAGACAGGCAGTTGAAATTTAGAAATAAAGAAAGTTTAATTAAATTCCGCAAAGCAAGGGGTTTAATTTAAATTAAATCATCAGAAAATTTTGTTAGACATTCAGTAATAGTTAACCGGATGTATAGTATTTAGTTTTATGTGTGAAAGGTTGAATGCATGATAGTAGTTAGAAAACAATAATCATATTTAAAGTAAATTAAAATCTTGCACTATTAAAGTACATAATACTTAAAATACATGTTTCAATTCACACCCTATGCATACAACCCTACCTCCCTATGGTAATACAGTTCACTAAGTAGTCGGTTATAAAGTTAATTACCACCTCATCCTTTATGGTAATAAATTATTTAAAAATTAATTGTTATACCATCAATACTTATATAACCATATATACGAGCTAAGTTAAGATTATAGGATTTGTCATTTTGTTTATGTACTGGTTGTGCAAATCCACTGTAGTTTTGATAGCTTGCAAGCTGACTGTTATTTGATAGTAAGCGTATTTGTTGTGCTTTTTAGTTTTGTTGTAATTTTTATTTAGATTAATTTAGTTTTATACTTAAGATTTGATATTTAATGGGCACGTCCCGAAAATAAATAAATAAATAGATTATAATTATGGCAATATGATTCTTTTAAAGATGTATTTCCACCTATAGGTCCTCAAATAATTATAGAGAAATTACCACCAGTTATACAAACTAGTTGTTCGGCGAATCTGCATTATTTATCTCCCTTGGGATTACAAAATCGTTGCATAACATAACCGCGAATAAAAGAAAATTATTCGAAGTTTTGAAATAAAATCCAAACTAAACAAACAATAAAATCAAAGGGCTATTTCATTTACATTTATCTTCTTTTCGAATCATTAATTTTCCAGCCATAAAACTTTGTGATTAGGGAGGAAAGAACGCGATCAGCGAAAGATTGTTTGTCGCTTTTCGAATTTTATTGCAGTTTAAAAATAGGGATGCTTTCCAGGATTCTATAATGAACGAAAAGTACCGTAGAATTTCAATAAAAATATTCCGGGAATTTTTTATGGCATTTCTCTCTTATATTTCTGCATCAAAATGATATTGAAATCAATAGAAATATGAAACAAAATTGCTTATTCTTTTAAAAATTAAACTAAATATAAAAAGTAGTACATTTGTTATCTGTTCTTCTGAAATGTTGAATGTAGTTTGGGTTAGGGTGTCATTTAGTAGAGACACAAATTTTCCGAAATTATGCATTGGCTAATTTTTTGGCAAAAATAATCGTATAAAGATAGACCTTAACGGCTTCGTTTTCAATATACAGTGTGTTAAAAGTGAAGAATTTGTTTCTTTAAAATATTAGTAAACATTGAAGATTGATTTCTTCAGTGGCGGCTGGTATATGTGTGCTGAGGAGCTGCAGCACACAGCAAAATTACAGGAAAATTAAAATAATATTTTAGTACATAAATACTTGCCATTTTCTTTTGAAAATTATTATTTATCTGGACGGAAAGTAAAATATTGTCGCGCCGCTAATATCTTCGAGATAAACATACCCACTATACCGTCAATCCAGACCCAACGCCTTATGTTGTATAAATTTGGATCGGTGTGCGATATGAATTTTAGCACAACGAGCCTTTTGGTCGTCGCGTCTTCGCTGATCCCGCTCGCGTGTTTTAGTACGGCGGTTAATCAGCGATATTGGGACCAATCTTGCATTTTTGAGTAGAGCATTGAGATTTGGCACAGTGATAGTGCATGCCCATACCTCACTTTTAAAAAGTGGAACCAACTTTGCAACCACGGAAGAGCGGCGGTATGGCAGGTTGCATATCTGCCAAAGGCAAATTTGAGATAATCGCTAACCGAGCACACCCGACCGTTTCTATGGGTGAATATCACTTACAAATATTACGGGAGGTGTTCTGAAACGTAACTGGACTATGTGTCAGTCGAGTGAAGGCAGGTTGCCTACCCTCTAGGCGCAGAAACCAATAAAATCGATTTTGTATTGCTTAGCTGAAGTATTGTAAGCTTGGGTTCTTAATAAAACTCCAACAATTTTTGTTTCAGTACCGTTTTTAATGTTAACAGGTACAACTGACAATGAAAAAATTAATAAAAATAAAAAAATATAAAATTTTAGTGTAGTATAAGCGATAGACATGCAAGGAAATGCAGTCCGCCCTGAAGGCTCTCAATTTTCTACTATAAGGTAAGTACCCTTGTCTCCCAATTAAGATCAGATAAACATTTACCAGCGACTGAGACTTATCACCGCAGACCAAGACCTGGGGAAAGTTCAAACTTGGGGCGACAGAAATTTGGCCCAGTTCAATGCAGCAAAGACCCAAGCAGCCACGTTTACCAAGAGGGCCAATATAGCGCGCCTTGACATCATTATGGCAGGATCGACCATTCCTTCATCCTCGTCAATCGGGCTGCTGGGTGTCTCGGTCAACAGCAATATGTCATGGCATGACCATGTTGCTAACATCGC
>MU193549.1:3339-23131 GCA_016904865.1 Pissodes strobi
TATGGAAAAACAATGGAAAATGTTGACAAAAGGACTGATATTAGGTTGGTTACTGAATGGGCAAAAAACAGTAGAAAAGATGGCGCAGAAAATCTTATTGCAAAACCTTACTTCAAAGACTTAACCATATTTTCAGAAAATTTAGTTGCGGTTCAAATGCAAAAAGTTTTAGTTGAATATAATAAACCTATTTATGTGGGATTTTCCATATTGGATATATCAAAAACTTTAATGTATGATTTCTTTTACAATTTTCTTAAACCTTCATACGGTGAAAAAGTTAAACTCTTGTATACTGATACAGACTCCTTCATTTTAGAAATTCAAACCGAAAATGTTTATGATGACATAAAGGGTAATATAGATAGATTTGATACTTCAAATTATCAAATCGGCAATTGTCATAATATGCCAATTACTAAATCTGTGGTTGGAAAATTTAAAGATGAATATGCTGGTGAACCTATTGAAAGTTTTTATGGAACCGGAGCGAAAGCATATTGCATTAAAACAGAAAGTGGTTTGCTTAAAAGAGCAAAAGGGGTTAAAAAAAGTAGTATCAAAAATCAGTTAACATATATTCATTACTAAGATGTAGTTGAAAATAATTCAAAAACGTTTTGCACTATGTATACCTTTCGATCTCGTTTACATAATATGTTTACTGAATTGGTGAATAAATTAGCTTTAACTTCTTCAGACGACAAAAGATATAAAATTCCGGACAGCTTTGATACACTTTCATGGGGTCATCATGATATTCCTTTTTATCAATGGGCAGATGAGCATAAAGAATTATTATAAAACAATGTTCCCTCTCTTCTAAACCGATTTTTCAAGGTTGTTGGATTGTATTTAAGATAGGAAAAAGCTTTGTATTACTTAAAGGTAGCCTAACTACCAAAGCATGTGTTTAGAAAGTTGTGATAAAGAAATTGATAATATTTCATATAGAAGTTATGAAAAAAGACTTTCAACATTTAATAAATGGAAGGGTAAATTAAGGCCCGAAGTTTTAGCTCGTGCAGGTTTTTATTATTTGTTAATTGCTGATATTTGCAAATGTTTTTACTGTGGTGCTGAAATTTTTGAATGGACGATTGATGATTGTCCTATTGAAGAACATCATAGACTTCACAACAAGTGTGACTTAGCTGAATGTTTGTGGCTTTGTAAGATGAAGAAATGTGAAGACCAAGATGTTGTTATGACAAAATTTAATACAAACATTTTCTTTTTCTCGTTTATAATTTTGACTGTTGCGAATGTCATCATGGCATCCAAAATATTGTAATTGTTATGTTTTAAATTTCATTATCCCTTTTTTTTGCTATTTATAATTTGAATTATTGTAAATGTCATCATTCAGTCGATGATACTGTAATAGAGTTGTCTCTTCTTGTTTATTAGAATATAGAATTAAAATTTTAAGGTGTTTTAATCATGTCTCTTACCCCATATATTTTGTTATATTACATTACAAGAAATACTTTATATGTGCATATTCCATATAAAGTGACACATAGTTTAGTTTGTTTCAAAAATACATCGGATTATGAATTACCGCAATCATGTTATCATATGAGAATTGAAAAAATTAATAATAGCAGCCAAGCATTTTCCTTTAAAATGCAGCAGATGAACATTAATAGCAATTTCTTCAAAATTTTATATTATTATGTAAACAATACCATTTATGACACAAATTGGATCATCAAACGTAAAAATGATGAATGTTCCGAATTGATACATAGAGAAAACCCTATAAAATCAACAAATCTTACATATTTAAACAACACCCTTTTTAACGAGCAAGAAAATTCCAAGTGTTATATATCTTATATTATTAATGTAGTATTAACAGTAGGTTTACTTTCTCTCATAACAGTGTTAGGACTTATGTATTATAAATTCAAAACAGAATAATAAGAATACAATTAAAACGAACAACCTTAAAATTTCTGATAAAAGAGTGGGGATGATAACTGGTGGGGATCATATTATATCATCAAAGACTATCTCGAAACAGTTCAGTTTACCAGATCACACTTAATAATAAACATGTATACTAATTTCAGTAAAGTAAATGAGTATAGCACTAATACTAATAATGTGTTTAAGAAAGACGATTCATGTATAAAAATTAGTGAAAAACTTCTAAATTCTAAAGTGTATTATTTAAATAATTCTTCATCCAAGTTCATAGCTGTTGGAATAAGTTTAAGTGATTTTTCACCAAGAATTCTTATTGGAAGCAGAAACGGATTTTATGTGAGTCTAAATGAAGATGAATGGAAAGCTCTGTTGAAATACCAGGGAGTGATAGCTAATTATTTTTATTCTTCTAATTCAGATACACAATCGTTGATGTGTGGTAACATTACTTTAAGCTTTCATAAATATAATGATTGCCTCATCTTAAAAATTCAAAAATTGCATGGAAATTATGTTTATCTTTCATGCAGTTCTGTTGACACCTTATGGTCGCTCATTGAGATTGTGGATTATAGAATTCAAATAATTAACAAACAAGAATTTGAGAAGTATTTCAAATTGTTTCAAACTAGCCTTTGCACACAATCAAGAAACATTCTATCCGACATATATGAAGTGCTAAATCCAAATCAGAATGTCAACAGTGAAAATGTATGTGTAATGCTGGAAATGCTTTTGTTGTATCCGGAACAATTGGAAGAAAAATTAAAAAATAATCTTTCAACGAAGAAATATTATGAAGAAATCGGTCAATATTTGTGAAGATAAAAATAAACTATATTGGATGGTTGTGTGGTCCTTTGCTTACAGGCAAGCGCGAATATCTGAATATCAGAAATTTTATGCAGACTTCGATTTGATAGAAGAATTGTGCAATGTCAAAATGTTTTGGACATATTTCTGAGTAAGGAACATAGGAACAAGATTTTTAATGAAAGGTTTAATGTTTAAATTTAAATTGATTTTTAATAAAATATTTCAATACTAACATTTGTTTTATTTGATAAAAAAATATATAAAAATTTTAATTAAAATACGTTTAAGGTACAACCATTTAATACATCTCTTTTAAGAATCCATGAATTGTGTGATTTATCCAATCCAAGCCATTTAACATATACTTTATTTCCTTTTTTTCTTAATACTTTTTCTACCAAATAGACATCTGGATGTTTAACATTCTGCAACTCTTCTCCATAAAACCCTCCCGCAATTTCTTGGTTCTTTTCATCTTGAAGCAAATATGTAGTAGGATTTGTAACTTTAACTTTTTTTATGCTAAATATTTCATTTGACCAATTCGGCGTGTAACTCTTGGAAAATGCTTCTCGCTGCTTGCTTATCCGCACATAATCACCAACCCTAAATTTTGGAAACTTTGGATCGATTGTTTTTGCACGAGTAAAAGATGATCTTAAAATGTCTTTTTCATTATTTTTGTTAACTTCAACTGGCTTTTTATTGATTGTCGAATGTTTTGTGTTATTATATTTCTGAACTATTTCATCTAAAATATCAATCCATTTGTACTTTCCACGCAAACTAAATTTTTTTCCACATTAAATTTTTTATAGTTCTGTTCACTCTTTCCACCACACTGGCTTTTAAATTAGAATAAGTGTTATAATGATTTATGCTAAAATCAGTCATTAACTTTTGAAAATCTTTGTTAAAGAATTCTTTTCCCATATCAGTTTGAAGGTGTTTTGGAACATTTTCAACAGTTTCCAAAATTTTTCTCATAGCTTGAGTAACTTCTTTTCCTGATTTTGATTTAATTGGTTCTATCCAAACATATTTTGAGAATACATTAATTACTACCAACATGTAACGATATCCTCTATTCAATTTCCAATAAGGTATCATTTCGACTAAATCAGCTTGCCATAAATCATTTAAACCTTTTACTATAACCCTCCGACGTTTGTAATATTTTCTGCTTGGCTTATGAAGTTCATTAACAATTTCTTCTTTAAAGTTAACAGTCATAGTTGTAAATTAAGAATGTTTATTGTTCTATTATAATTGGACATTTTATTACAAGTTCTCCATAAAACAAAGGCAAATATGTTATCGATTTTTTAGCGTTGTGGAAACTGATTATATCACCTAATATAATTTTGGTTTTCGTTCCATATTTTACTGCTTTACCGTTTATATGAAGAGCAACATCTTCTTTTGGATATTCAACTTTCTCTATATATCCCTCTTTGAATGGGAAAACATATGTATTTCTTCCATCTTGAAGTAATTCATATTGATTATTAATGGAATCCCATTTTCCGATAAAAGGTAAAACAATGTTATAATACAATTTTACTTTATTAATATCCACAATATTTAAGATCTCAGAAGATGAAGAAGAAGAAGAAGAAGGAGCATTTCTATATTCTAATAATTTATTTTGATCTTTGAAAAGTATGTGTGATCCGAATTTATCAATCGACATTTTACCTTCATGGACTATAACATAATAATTGTTTCTTTGCAATTAATTACCTTTTATACAATTATTTTTGCTTCTCGAAGTTCTTCCAATATTGATATAATCTCATTTTGGTGGCCCGTATGACCTGCCATTTGCGAAGAAACTAGTAATTTTAATCTTTCCACTAGTTCGTTTACATCATCATAATAGACATAATCAATTTTTTTATTTGATAAATTTAACAACGTTCCTCCTTTTGTAGATCTTGTTTTTGTTGTTCTCTGACGTGTTTGAGGTGGTCTTAATCTGCTTAGACTTGAAACGCTTGAAATGCTGGATGTAGTCGATTTGCTCGATTGTTTCAGTATTTTTTTTTTTCAATTAAATATGGTTTAATTATTGTTAGATATTTCGGATCGGTAGTTCCCTGTATCTGTTCATTAGCATCATAATTTCTTCTATAAGCGTTTGTTCTTTTTAAAATATCCATATAATTTTCAAGATCTTTTGATGTATAACCCTTTGGATCTTGGAAAAAAATGAGCTCATACAATCCGGGAGTTCCTTTGTAGGTTAAATTTTTAACTTTCAAATTTTCTTTTTCAAAATCAATTAAACTATCTCCAATTTTCCATTTTTCCGCTACAGGGTCATGAGTTAGACCGTGAGTGTTATCCACATCTCGTCTACCCTTAATTGCCAAATCAACAAATGTTCTTACGAGCGGATGAAATGCCTCAAGATATTCCTCATAAGCAGGAGTTCTAGTTAATTCAAGGATGTCTTGTCTAACTTCTTCGTCAGTTGGTTCGATTATAGTGGACTCGTTTGAACTAGAAGTACGCCCTCTTGCTTGAGATGTCATTGTAGAACTCAATCTGCGACTAGGGCTGGGTAAAAAAACATCATCATTATCACTATCATCATTCTTCTCATATATTTCTTCATCTTGCAAAAATGATGGTATTTCAGTGGGGAGATATTTTTTATATATGTTTGTCTGTCTTCTTGTTGGTTGTTGTTGTTTGATAGGTGAAAATTTAGAATGTTGAAGAGTTGAAAAGAACGAAGGTGAAGATATTTCCCGCTTTATTAATGGTTCCGATTTTATAGTTTTAATTAATTCCTGCAAAGGTTGAGTAATGGGCTTTAACTCTTTTTCTTGGCGAATTTTTGATTCTGCTATATCTGACTTTAGGGCTTGATATTTTCGCTTTACGGCTTTACGAGCTTTCACTAGTTCTTTTGCAATTTTCTCGTTCATGTTTATAGATATAGTTTAGATTATGAACTAATATTAACTTAATTGAAATGATGGTTATATATATTTTCTAAAATTTAATAAAGTTATCAAATCCCTTTCGATAACGACCAGATTTCATGTTGCAATCTTTATCAATAACTACAAAATCATAATCTGACCGCCAACAAATACCACATAAGTCTTTAAATTGTTGATAAGACATATCGGTATTTACATGATCATCATAAATATGTTTTAAATTTGTACCATCTTGTTTAAATATTATTAACAAATTGGTATTATCTCTAATTAATTGTTTAGGAACAGCTGAATATGTTTGGCTTAAATAAAAACAATCAGTATTTTTATGTCTACCGAAACAGAAGTAATCTCTCATAATATTCTGATCACAACAAACAATGTCATCAAATATGATTATAGAATTAGGTTTAATTTCATTCGGTGGTAATATATCTTCTTCACGAGATGATTCAAAATATCCTATTTCTTTAATTGAGTTTAATAGATTTCTTAAAAACTCGTATTTTGATTGATATAATGATTTTGAGTAAATATACACATTTCCAACTCTTAACCCATTTTCGGAAGTTAATAGGGCAATAATTACATTAGTTTTCCCACATCCAGAGGGTCCTACAACTATTGCTCTTTTACATGAACCTCCAAACAAGACACCATGCTTTCTAAAATTTATTATATCTAGATCATGATTTTTTATCGGTAAAGAAAACTGTTGCTTTTCGATCTGCATTAGATCAGTGTTGAGCAAGCTCTAACTGTTTCAATGAAGAAAGGAACTGTAAACTTCATATTATATATATAATGGGATATGTTACATCTAGCTCTATTAAAAGCTTAATGCTCGTGTTGAAAGGTGGTTCACTAAACAGTCTTATTAATAAACTACCTTTTGAATTACACATTCCATCATACAAATATTGTGGTCCAGGAACAAAACTTGTTAAACGTCTTGAGCGAGGAGATAAGAGTAAAAATCCTTTAGACGAAGCTTGCAAAGAACACGATATTGCTTATTATAAATTTCCCGACTTGAAGAATCGCAACAGGGCAGATCAGTTATTAGCGGAAAGAGCTTTTCAAAGATTTAAATCGAGTGACGCTTCTTTAGGCGAACGATTAGCCGCACTAGGAATAGCGGGTATTATGAAAACTAAGTCTAAGTTAGGTATGGGTATTCAAAAGAGAGGAAAAGGAATAAAAAAAGGCAAAGGAATAAAATTGAAAAAACGAAAAAGAACTACCAGGACTATCTCATTTCAGTCAGCGTTACGAAGGGCGAAAAGGGGGATATTGGGAAGAAAATACAAAAATTTACGAATTGCGGCTGAAGATGCTCTAGCATCTATCAGTAAAGGAAACGTAAAGGTAAAACAACCTGCTAAAAGAATTATCCCAATTCCAAAATTCGGTGGTTTGTTACCGCTAATTCCAATATTTGCAGGACTCTCTGCATTGGGAGCACTAAGTGGGGGAGCTGCAGGAATTGCTTCATCAATAAATGCGGTTAAAAGTGCAAAAAATAAACTTGAAGAACAAAAAAGACATAATAAGGCTATAGAGCAAATGTCAGTTGGTAAAGGTCTCTTTTTGCGACCTTATAAGCAAGGTTGTGGATTATATTTGAAACCCTATGCAAAAAACTGTTAAATATGCTACCTCGCAAACCACTTTCAAATTTTGAGTTAAAAAAATATGTGAGGCTTTTGAAAATCCCTAATTTTCGAGGAATATTTATGCGTAATAAACTACCAAAAGTTATAAATAAAGTTGAATGTGCTATTATTAATTTGGATGATCAATATGGTCCAGGAACTCATTGGACAGCCTATGTAAAGCACGGTAAACAAATTATTTATTTTGATAGTTTTGGAGGTTTAAGACCACCTGCAGAAATAATATCATACTTCTTTAGCGATGGTAGCAAAAATGACATCTTTTATAATCATGATTCCTATCAATCATATGATTCATCAATTTGTGGGCAACCTTGTTTACAATTTCTTTATATAAACATGTAATTATGAACTATTCTTTATTTTAAAGAGGTTGTGGGAACTGACATGTCATTTACAATAGCTCTTTCTGCACAAAGTAGTGAACTTTTTGCATCATTTAATCCACCAATTTACTTAGATGAAGACTCAGATTATGTTATAGGACTAACAAATTTTGAAACTTTTAATGCCATTCCCAACATTGATGAAACTAATAACAAACTGTATTACGGGAATTCAAACGATTATGTTGAAATACCTGCTGGTAGTTATGAAATAGGCGATATAAATAAATTTCTACAAAATATTTTTGATAAAAAAGGAATATCTTTTCACTTATATGCTAATCATAACACTTTACAATCTGAAATTAAATCTACGGTTGATATTACATTTAAAGATGGAACTATTGGAAAAATTTTAGGATTTAAAAACCAAACTATTAAAGGTGATGGAAAAAGTAAATTATCAGACAATCCAGCTGAAATTATAAAAGTTAATTCCTTATGTATAGATTGCAGTATTGCTGAAGGTTCCTATCTGAACGGAAGACCTGTCCATATTATACATCAATTTTTCCCAAACGTTTCTCCAGGATTTAAAATAATTGAAAGTCCTCAAAATATTATTTATTTTCCGGTAATAGTGAAAGCAATAGACAAAATTACTGTTAAAATATTAGATCAGAATCTCGATTTTGTTAATTTTCGAAAAGAAACTGTTTCACTAAGATTACATGTAAAAAAACTAAATTTATAATGGTTATTTTTTATAATAGAAACGATATTCAATCAACAGCCAATATTCAACAAATTCAAAAAACATATAAAGCTAAACATAATAAAGTTAAGTTTAGTAGTCGAGTCAACGCTAATAGATTAACAAGTACAAACAAACAATTTCTTAAATCACTTGGACTTAAACTTTTGAAATGAGTATACTTAATGTTAGCGAAAAACTTTATATTGACAATTCTATTACTCACTCAGAGTTGCATTCTTATGAGCCATATTTGCCAACAAAATTAAGCAACAATGATGAAATACTAATTCCCGTTCATGAAATTGAAAAGTATACTCTTCCCTGCGAAAGTTTTCTTTACATAGAGGGAAAATTATCTAAAGCAGATGGAACAGTTTCTAAAACACTATCTCTTGTAAACAATGGGATAGCATTTCTCTTTAGAGAAATGAGATATCAGTTGAATGGGGTTACGATAGATTCTATAAGGGATGTTGGTTTAACATCCACTCTAAAAGGTTACCTCTCATATAATACAAATGAATCTGACAAATTAAAAAATGCAGGATGGTCACCAAAGATAGCAAATACATTAGTTGATGAAAAAACTGGTTCATTTAATGTTTGCATTCCTCTTAAAATGTTAATGGGTTTCTTTGAAGACTATAGGAAAGTTATATTAAACGCAAAACAGGAGCTAATAATTGTGCGAGATAACACTGACAATAATGCTATTATAACTACCGATCCAAGTGAAATACCAAAAATTACTCTTCACAAACTAACTTGGAATATACCACATATTTCAGTAGCAATCCCTCAAGAATTATCATTAACAAAAATTATTGATAAGGGAACAGATTTAGTTATTGCATTTAGAAGTTGGGAATTAGTTGAATATCCGGAACTGTTGAAAACATCCAGACACAATTGGCCTGTTAAGACATCTACTAGAGTTGAAACTCCTCGTCATGTTATAGTTGCGTTCCAACAGGAGAAGAGAGATTCGAAAATATCAAATATGAGTGAATTTAATGATATAAACTTGAGAAATATTAAAGTTTTTTTGAATTCTGAAAGATACCCCTATAATGATCTTCTCCTGGACATAAGTAATAATAAATATGCTATATTATATGAAATGTATTCCCAATTTCGATCTTCTTACTATGCAAAAACCGAAGAACCTTTATTTGACCCAAGCGATTTTAAATCAAAAGCTCCTATTGCTTATATAAATTGCTCACATCAAAAGGAATCTTTACAAGCTGGACCTGTAGTAATGAGAGTAGAATTTGAACTAAACAAAGATTTAGAAAAAGATACTTCAGCGTATTGTTTAATATTACATGATAAAGTTTTCACTTACAACCCACTCACTAAACTTGTTAAACAACTTTAATTTTCAAGTTGCTTTTAATATTACATTTCACCCCCACCCTCTTGAAGCACTACATTTATTTAACATTTGAACAAATATTTCTTAGTTGTATAAGATCATTTAAAGATAGAGCAACTCCAAGCAGGTTCTTAATATAGTTCATGAAGTAATGATCTTACAATATGTTCAAGAAATTAGACATTTTCATTAAAAATTTAGAAGAACTGAAAAAACGTATTGAATCATATTCCAATAAAAACTTTGTGTTTAAAAAATTTGCAACTTTAAAAATATGAGATTAGTTTTGGATATTCAAGCGTTCAAAGATGAAAAGAATAAATTTCTACCTAAAGAATTAGCTGCCTATGATGGAGAAAAAATTAGTCATTATGTTTTCAAGCAACCATTTTCTTTGAATTCTCTTTCTCCTGAAGCGCACAAGCAAGCTGTATGGTTAATGAAAAATCACCACTGCATTAATTGGAATATCGGTTATACTCCACTACACCACTTTTCAACAATTGTAAAAAAATTGACTGAACAAGCGCAATTTGTTTACGTTAAAGGAAACGAAAAAGCAGATTACCTAAGAAAATATTCCAGCAAACCAATAATTGAATTAGATGAACAACCAATTTTAATTGCTTCAACACCTAAATGTTTTTATCATTCAAAGTCACCATCTATGTGTGCGCTTTCAAATGTGTTTTATATTTATAATAATTTTTTTATGAATGAATAAAAAAAAATAATTTTATTTAACTTTGTTTTATTAAATACATTTCAATTCTCACATTTAAATTTCCTAATACACACATATATTCTTATAATATAATTTTAACATATTAAGTTCCAATACAAACTTTACTCTGTCTTTGTTCTTTAAGAACTCGCTACACACTTGTACACCTTTTTTACAAAACTCAGCATGTTGCATATAGTTCTCATACCACAGTATATCTTGAGCTTCAGCATCATTTCCCGCAAGCGCATAAAACCGCGAACAGGCTTCCGACATCAAGAAGTTTTCATAAAGTTCTAACACAAAGTTCTCCATATCTTACACAAATACTTCAAATTGAAGTTCTCCCAATTCTTCTTCTGCCAATTTTATCACATCTAATATAGTTGGATCTCCTATATATTTCTTCAAACTAACCACTTCAACAAAAAATCCCAATTGTTTCAGTTCAACTACAAACTGCAATACATTGAAATTTTCGAAGTATTGAGCACAAGCGGACGCACCTTTCGAATAATGTTCCGCAAACTCACAATAAAAGTCAACATATTCTGGTCTGCTATGCATAGCATTATAATAATTATCTGAAGTTAATTGGTTAAATTCTTCATGTAACTTTTTCACAGCCTCATCCATAACTGTTAATGTATATAACTAACAGCGACTAAATGATCGTAAGTATCAAAGTTTCTTATAAACAGAAAATTCCTTTTTATTATCACATTGATGTTCTGGGAATGATATAAACTAGTTCATTATCTTCTTCATTATTATCACCATCTAGAATAGTTTCAAAAATATTTACAATTGATTTAGTTTCTTTCACAATAGCTCTTTTTTGATTAGTATATTTTATATTAATGTAATCACAATGACTTCTACACAATGGACAAACATCCTTCGTTTTTAACCATTCTGTCAAGCAATCTAAACAAAATTTGTGTTCACACCAATTTGGTGTGCAAATGTTTTCTTTTTCCAAAGAACTAAAACAAATAGGGCATTCCTCTTTCAAATGCACTTCACTTTTTTTCTTTTTTGAACTAACTGTTTCCGAACTAACTATTTCTGAATTGACCCTCTTGAGTACTCGATTTCTTAATTTGAGTTCTTCCATTGAAAACTAAACTGTGAAGTGAAGAAACATACAGAACTGCTGGTTTTATTATGTTTATTTAAGAGGGGAGGGGAAAAGTCAGGGTCAGGGGCAAGGTCAACATATATGTAGATAAGGATGGGAAATGTATTAATTACATGATGAGAAAGACTCCTCAGTAAGCAAAAGAGAGAGAGTCCTCACGGAGGATAAGGTAATTACCTCCTCCGTGAGGACTCACTCTCGTTAACACACTACTGTCTCCCTTTAGTGTGTGTGCCACTGCCATAAAAAAAAAAAAAAAACTTCGTTCAGAATCGAATGCATTCGAGTGCAGGCCGGAATCGAATACTTCGATTATTTGTATTCGAATAGTCCCTTCATTATTTAAAATATTTTAGACATAGAATTGTTGAATTTTTAGCTCATCATCATCTATATTTATCTATAGGGTGTATCAATTATGACTAACGATAAAAATTATGTATAAAAATAATTTGTAGTTTCTTAAACCGTTCAAAAAAAATATTTTGAAAATTAAGGGCTCCTTCGTTGTAAAAAAAGGATTTTAATTTTAATTTGATGATCAAAATTTTGTTTTTTTTTTGAAACGGTTAATTCAGAAGTCTCACGAGCAAAATGAATGTTAATTGGACGACAAAAACGCGTTGATAAGGGCCTGCAATTTTGCCATACAAGTATTTCGGAGTTATCGCTATTTTTAAAAATTAATCTAATAGGGATCAAAATAGTAAAAAATATAGAAGCATCAGTGCAGTTGTTCAAAAACACTTGTTTATATTCTGCGTGCCCCAAGGTACCATCAAAGCCATATTTACAAATTAAAACTAAATTATAAATTATCTGCTGATTCAGCTAAAGTACTTATCTATTTTTGTTACATCAGTCTTGCACCAGTATGGTGCAATAATGATTCTACCGAAATTTCAGCTTTCAGTTTCACTTACTACAATATTATGGTATTAGGGGTGGGCAAAAATAATCGATTATTCGATTCACTTTTAAGAAATTATTAATGAATTGACTAATCGATTAATATTTCAGAGAATAATCGATTATAACAAATAATCGAACATTGATTATTACAGCCTTAATTGAGATAACATTTTTTTGGACTCCAAAACTTTGTCATACGAAGGATATGTTGCATTGTCCCTCTTACGTTTTGATAATTTTATACAGATGCTTAGACAAATTAGCTTCTACAATTATTAGAGCTAATATTTCAGCAGCATTTAACTCTAAATGTAAATAATCTTGATTGTTTTTGTTTTCAAAAATTTTGGCTTGCTCGGGTTCGTTACTAATAGTTTTGAGAACTTTCGGTGCGGCTAAGTTACCACATGATCTGTAGCTCATTTAAGCGGCATAAGTTAAGTTCTGTCGTGTTGAATTTTCTCAGAGTGGTTTTGTTATCCGTCTTTTGGACCGCTCACTACACTCATGGATCCAGACGAAGAAATAAAGATCAGAATAGAAATGGCTCGAAAAGAATTTGTCAAATACTCCGCAATGCTTTCAAACAGAAATCTAAACCTCCACATCAGAATAAGGTTTACGGAATGCTATGTGTGGTCAGTATTGTTGTACGGAGTGGAAACTTGAACCTTGAAAGCCCAAATGATCAAAAAACTTGAGGCATTTGAGATGTGGCTTTATAGACGCATCCTGAAAATACCATGGACTGACAGAATCACCAACGACGAAGTACTAAGACGGACTGGTTACAAAAGAAAACTGTTGATACTCATTAAGATAAGAAAAACATCTTACATAGGACACATCTTACGCAACGATAAATACCTACTGCCACAAAACATAATGCAGGGTAGAGTAGAGGGGAAGAAAGGTATCGGCAGGAAGAAAAAATCCTGGCTCCGAAACGTAAGGGAATGGACAAATCTCGGCGTCGAAGAACTGTTTCATGTTGCAAGAGACACAGACGCATTTAGAAACGTGGTCGCCAACCTTCAATGAGAAGACGGCATGAAGAGAAGAAGAAGAGTTATCCCAATCATTAAAATAAAAAATCACCGTAATCTCCTGAACTATCGTGTTAAAAAGAGAAAACATTATTTTTTTAAGTAAATTAGGTAATTTTTTGAATAATTCTGCATGTATGCAATTATAAAATAAGTATTTTAATAAATATACAGTAAAAATATTGTGCTAACCCAAACTGACCCATTCCTAATTCTTCCTTAACACAGAATTCCATTGTGTACAAAAGCAAGAAGATATTTAATCGCCTGCCACAGAGCTTTCGAAAAATTGTAGGATTTTGTCTTTTTTGCTCTTATAGTTGATCATACGTCATAACAATTTTGTCTATGATGGTGGCAGTTTGGTACCCATAAGTAAGTGACTTGCATATTTTATTTATTCTGTGTTTTGTCAAGAGTGTGTCATTTTGTCTCAACTTTATTTTATTCTGTGTTTAGTCAAGACTCTATCAATTTGTCTCAACTTTATTTTACTTATACATTGTATTTTTGTTTGAACTATTACGTTTTTATTATACCTGTTTACTTCTATTTTACTTTTAAACTGAATAATTGGTAGTTCAATAGAATTAGTTTATAGGTGCTTTCTCTATACTTTTAAATTTTTTTAATCCTTTTTAATTTTAATTTTCTATTCAGTGTATATGATTTCTATTTTCACCAACTATAGTTAGTAATTATTTGTATTTTTTCTTCTTTTTTATATATTTCTTCTATCATGGCTTTGTCAACAACACTTTGTGTTTATGCTAATAAAGCAATTTTTGACTTGAATTCATTATCAATCTTTTTCATTTTAAGTCACCAGCACTATGCAATAAGCAGAAAAATCAAAATCTTTTAAATATTAGTTATTACATACCTTGAGTACTGATACCAATAACTAACTAAAAACGTTAATAGAATTTTGAAACAGCCAGTTGAATACACATTTTATCAAAATATTTATTTGGTGAAAATAATAATGCTAATAAAAAACTATAACGTAACTTTGACAGGGCGCTGCAAACGATTCAAAAGATATCAACTGTTTTTTCCAAAGCCAACTAGTGTACTAGAGTGTTATAAATAATTTCGTCATAAATTTGATTAAAAATACCGCAAACGAAAATATCGTTTCTGGCCAGCTTTAATTGAAATTCAACCTGTGTGAGGCGAGTCCGCCAATCGTTACCCCAGCATCCAAGCAAAACACTACGATTCCTTTGTAGCGCTCGCTGAACACGCACATCAAAGTTGGCACCCGCCGTTGAGTGGTCCTTCTTATCGTATAGTTAATGTTCGGTGCTATAGGTCAAGTAATGGTCTGATCACGGTCAACAGTTATATCGTTGAAAAGAAATACCGAGTTCACTTGATTTGCTCTTGATCTGACCTTGCTGTACAATGTGAATAGTGTAATTTATTATACAGGACCCTAACGAAGCTTCGTTAGGGTTACTAAACTAGCACTTGTGCTGTTTGTTAACACCCAGGAGCCAGAGCAAGTGGCTCTATCTTAAGAAGAATTGTAAGTGAATGTGGAGTAATAGGCAAACATTTGTAAGGTAAAAAAGTATTGATATTAAATGTTCCTAATGTCACGGCAATAAGCCATATTTTTATTTCAGAAGTGACGGTTTTAGTGCAATCGGCCAGATTTTTATTTCAGAAATATCGTTTTTGTAATATTTCACTTCACGTATAGCCCTCCGCTCGCTTTGCTCGCTCCGGGAGCGCAACCAACCAATAGGCAAGATGACGACGACTAAAGAGCAAGCAAAAGACGTATCTCCTATAAAATACAGGTTTAAGTGCTGTAAAAATAAAACTTCATCAATAGTAACATGTGTAAAATGTGGAAATATATTTAACCATTCCTGTGCAGTACGAGACTGGACGGGAAAAGTGAATTTTCTGGACAAAAATCGTGTTCTGTGCTGTGGCGAATTGGAGACGGCATCCCAGAACGGTCCGGAAAAAACCCGAGCTGATAAGCTATTTAAAAAAGTTGGTAGACGAACTGACCGACAAGAACAGAATACTTCAAGAAAACGCGAATCTATGGAAGGAAAAGTACGAAGAAGCACTGGAAAACTCATACGAAAAGCGGGTTTCCCGCCTCCAAAAAGGTAAACAAACATTGCCTTCCACCCGCTCCGACGCTTCTCCGGTCCCTTCACTCATCCGTCAGATTGACATCGGTAATACAACGTTGCCGGTAACTCCGCCGAGAACTCGTTCCGAACAACATCCGAATTTCGATTCGAACGAAACCGAAATACCACCGAAGTGAGCGATTCCGCTTCAAATGATGTCAGAGTCGGCGAAAGGGCGCTTTCTCAAACGCAGACCCAAAAATCGGAAATCTCCACTGTTGAAAACCGCGTCATCGATTTGACAGCGGATGGTGATCCTAACCTTATTGTTACTGTAAACAAAAACAAACAAGGTATGGGAATGGGAACAAAGGAACCAGAGGAACCAAAACCAAGTGGAAGTACAACCGACGCGACGGTGAATGGAAAATTGTAAGCAACAAAAAAAAGAAGATCTAATAAAATTGAACCCAGGTAATAAAGAAAATATCACTTGCCTAAAGGCTGTAACATTTAAGAAATTTTCCTGGCTGTTTGTGTCCAGATTATCATTAGAAACTGAAACAAAAAGTATTGAGAATTATCTTAGGGAAAATGATATTTCTGACTTTGAATGTTATAAGTTAAATATAAAGCGTAACGTCAAATATAACTGCTTTAAAATTGGAATTCCAACCGAAATAAAGTCAGAAGTATTAAATAAAAAAATTTGGCCAAAAGGCATATTGGTAAATGAGTTTTTAAACTTGAACAGGTTAGTACCCCAAGTGGGATTAAACAGGGACGTTCAAAAAACCCAGATAAAATAGATAACCCATTAAATGAAACCTGTATGAGTGTCTTACACTACAATGTAAGTCAGTAAAGAATAAGGTGGGCGAGCTTGAAGCATGTCTAGCCGACAGGCTCCCTACAATAGTTTTACTGACCGAGCATTGGCTTAAAGATGATGAAATTCCTTTTTTTCAATTAGACAATTATAAAATTGGGAACTCTTCCTGTAGGTCTAGTTTTATTGGGGGTGGCACTGCCATACTTCGTAATACTGAATTTGGTGAAAAATTTATGCCAATTTTAGCCATTAATGAAGAAAAATGTGTGGAAATGTGTTGTATTTTTGTAAGATCTTATAACTTATATGATTTATGTGTTTATAGAAGTCCTTGCGGATGTTTTGACACATTTATGCATTTCCTGGAGTCGGCAGTACAAAAATTAGATCTTTATGCAAACATTGTTATCACAGGAGGTTTTAATGTCTTATTTGGTACAAATCAAAGAGAGACATGCACCCTAGAAGATTTTTTGGAGAGCTTTGGTTTAAAAACATTAATAACTTTCAATACTAGAGGTGAAAACTATTTGGACAATGTTTGTGTAAATTTCGAAATATCTAAAGTAAAAAGTTTGGATTTTGGTTTATCTGATTACTTGGCTCAGATTGTGTCTTTTGATGTGGAAACTTTAATATGCGTAGAACAAACCACACAGGATTTAAGTAAGTCTGTCTTTAGGCCAATTACACAGCAAGGTCTGCATAAGTTTTATAATACTGTTGAGTCTGGAGAGTGGCACTTCATTGATCAGGCTGACATATTGGTTGATCGGAAGTTTGCCATGTTCCAGGATGTCCTGTTTGGGGCTTTCTTGCAGTCTTTTCCGGAGAGGACATACCTGAAGCGTGAATCCGTTCCTGGTCCTTTATGCTGGTTCACTGAGGATCTTCGGCAACTAAGAGACACAGTTCACTTTCTAAGTGAACTCAATAGGCAATACAGTACCCCAGGTAATAAAGAGTTACTTAATAACTATAAAAAACATTACAGGCATCAAATTATTAATGCGAAACGATTGGCTAATGACAACTGGATTCAAACATCCAAAAATCCATCGAAATCTATGTGGAAAATAATAAATAAGAAAAGAGGTAAGCAACATCAAAATAAAAATGTTTCAATAAGTCCAGATGATTTTAATGATTTTTTTACAAATATAGCTAGCAACATCCTTGTAAATTTACCAAATTCTGATATTAGTCCATTAGAGTACTTTCAGTTTTAAAGAGGTTTCATATAATGAGGTAAGAGATCACATAAATGCATTAAAAAATAAGAAAAGTTCAGATATATATGGTATAACAGTCGAACTCATAAAGTCAGTTAAAAACTTAATAATTTGTCCTTTAACAAAACTGATAAACCAATGTTTTAAACAGAACAGTTTTCCTGATGTTCTTAAAAGTGCAGTAGTGATTCCATTATATAAAAAAGGTAATGTGGAAGAAATATCCAACTATCGACCAGTGTCTCTGTTGCCAATTTTATCGAAGATTGTGGAAAAGTGTATGGTTGTGAGAATAGCAAATTACTTTGAGGATCATAAAATTTTTTCGAACCAGAAATTTGGTTTTCGGAAGGGTAGAGGCACTGTACTTGCAATCCTGGACCTGCTCTCAAGTATCATTGACTCTTTTGAAAATCGGGAGTACCATGGATCATTGTTTCTCGATGTGAGTAAGGCCTTTGATTGTGTGTCCCATTCAATACTGCTTCAGAAGTTAAAAATGTATAATTTTCAGGACTCTAGCATCCAGCTTCTGGAATCATCTCTGTACATCCTAGAGAATTTGCTTTATATTAAAGCGAATATGCATCTGTTCTCTGCTCATGAAGACATACATGCATATCAAACCAGAAATAAGGGTAATTTGGTATCCGCATACTGGCGGCTGAACAGATGTCAGGATGGTCCAGGCTACTGGGCAGTAAAATTTTTTAATGTCTTGCCTACAGACATAAAGGATTTGCCATATCTTAAGTTTAAGGAGAAAATTAAACAAATTTTAATGTGTAATGCCTTCTATTCTAACGAAGAGTATTTTAATTATGCTAATGAAAGATAGTTTATATACATTTGTGTACTATTTTTAATTAAGTTTTTTAAATTTGTTGTAGAGTGACGTTTATATTATAGTTTGTAGTTTTATTATTTGACGTGTGTACATTGCAACCTGTAATTTTAACATGAATAAATAATCTGAATCTAATCTGAATCTGAATCTGAATCATATCTTAGTGGTCGGAAGCAAAGGGTGCAGGTTGATGGGTTGGTGTCATCAGAGAAGGAAGTAAGGATAGGCGTGCCACAAGGTTCAGTTCTTGGCCCAATACTTTTCTTAATTTATATTAATGATCTGCCAAATTATGATAACATCTCCAAATTTACTATCTTTGCTGATGATACTACTGTCTCTCTACAAAACACTACAGTTCTTGATCTGTAGCGGGGTTTGTTGGAGGCACAGTTACGGGCTGAAAAAAGGTTTCAGTCAAACAGGCTATTACTTAATAGTAATAAAACTCAAAAGATGATTTTTGGTTTGCGAGATTTGGGTGACCAGTGCCAGGAGGCTGTTGTTAAGTTCCTAGGAGTCTATCTAGACCCTAAATTACAGTGGTCTGCCCACGTGGAAAGCCTGGCCAAGAGATTGAGGGGGACTGCCTTTCTCCTCAGGGGTCTTCAGGGATCAGTATCAGAGGAGGTACTAATGTCTGCATATTGGGCCTTGTTTCACTCTGTGATGACTTATGGCATCTTGGCGTGGGGTGGTGCACCTTGTGCGGACAGGGTCTTTGGACTTCAGA
The DNA here is from genome assembly GCA_016904865.1 of Pissodes strobi. Lineage (NCBI taxonomy): Eukaryota > Metazoa > Arthropoda > Insecta > Coleoptera > Curculionidae > Pissodes > Pissodes strobi. Next base: position 22,748 of record MU193549.1, read on the forward strand.
GGAGGGCAGTTAGGTTGTTGGCGGGATTGCCTTTTCGGGGGGACTGCAGGGATGCCTTTGTTATTTTAAAGATTATTACGTTACCTGCTGCTTTTATCTTGGAGAGTGTCTTATTTATTAAAAGACACGAAGAACAGTTCACCCTCCAAGGTAACCTTCATACATATCCAACAAGGGGCGGGGACAACATTGGGCCGATTTTCTGTCGACTTAAAAAGAGTCAAAACAGACCCGAATTTATGTCTGTTAAATTGTTTAATAAATTAGCAACAAGTGTTAGAATGTTGCCACTCTCTAGACTCAAATCTGAAGTAAAAACATATTTGATTCAGCTTGCTCCATATAAAATCACAGACTACCTAAATACAGATTTCTCAAGTCTCC
>MU193550.1:0-10306 GCA_016904865.1 Pissodes strobi
GCAATGTGGCTGAGCGTGGGTAGCCAGAGAGTAGGTGTTGCTTTAATACTACCTGTTATGAGTCACATTGTTTGGTTTAGCTGGGTATCAACTAGACTAGTGGTGGCGTTGTTAAGCCAAATTGAATATACCAAACCTAAGGCTGAAGATCTCAGTACAGAGGCTGATGAGCCCCATATTGTGACGCAGAGTTTCTGGACGATGTTATTTATTATTTCGTGTTCTGATCTTGGCTGCTGTTTTCGACAAGTGTTCTTTAAAATCCAATGTTCGATCTAAAGTAACCCCTAAATATTTGGGTTGTTTATTGTGTTTGAGTAGCACACGTTCAAAATGCACTTGTAATTCCCTATTGGCTAGTCTGTTGTTCAGATGAAAGCAACAAGTCTCTGTTTTGGCGGCACTTGGTTGGAGTCAGCAAATCAGTTGCTAAAACAGCCTCCGTGATTTCGATATCTTTGTCTTGTAGGAAGTGCCCAGTCGTCTGCGTATCCAAACTTTCTCGATCTAGTCTCAGGCATGTCGGCAATATATAGGCTGAACCGGAGAGGGACAAGAAATAAATATTTTATTATGGCCATTGTCAAATTCCTTGGACCAATTGTTAATACATTCTAATAGGTTTGTCATTGTGGAGCGTCTAGGAAGAGATCCCTGCTTACTAGCTGTGATGATCCGGTTGTTTATTAATTTATTTTTTTGAGTTCAGGTACTGTTAGTTTCGCTATAATCTTGCACAAATGGGATGTAAGGCTTACAGGCCAGTAGTTTGAGGGGTCTAGCCAATTTCCTTTTTTGAATATGGGTATCACAAAAGCCAATGATCCATCTTCCAGGGATGCTACTAGAGAAGTTCTGCGTATATTTGGGATACGATCGGCGTGAGCGTATTGCTACATTGTTTAATAAAAATTGAGGGGATGTCGTCTGGGCCCGGACTGGAAAGATTTTTTAACGGTTTTATTACTCTCTGAATCTTGTGATCTTTAATCTGTATTGTGGAAATGTCATTTTCTGCTCCGAGTGCGTTTGTACATCCGAATCCCCCCTTATATTCAAAAGCCGACATTGATAAAAATAAATGTTTCAAACAATAAACAATGTTACAGCACGATTATATTCATGTATGAAATCCAAAAGCTACAGTCAGCTTGTCTGAAAAGTATATAAATTATTTCGTTTGACTCATTTAGTTGTTAGTGTATAATTTTTTCTCAATCTTATGACTTACTATTACTTTGCTTTAATATTATTAGTGTAATTAATTATTAAATATATATATATAATTACTTATTATTGTGGGATTATTGATCATGAACAATTTTAATTGCAAATATGTTATTTTGCTGGATATCAGGGACATTAGAAATATTTACATTGTTAATTATATCGACTATATTCTATGTAACATATTGCACTGTATCATGTCATGTAATTATTTTCTATTTCTGATAAACGTGTTATTAAATAAAGATTTTTTTATTTCTATTCCCAAACTATGTTGGAATAAGCAAACGGTTTTTTCCATATCGCCCCTTGTGCGTTTCAAATATTCAGAAACTAGTATATTGTATAACAAGTGCTGGAAGTTATGAGCACGAACGCTAAAGTTCAGTAAAGCGGTAGTTTAAAGTGGAAAGTTTTGGTGTAATTGTTTTTAGTGGTTTATTTTATGTTTTTTTTTGGGGGGGTGCTGAACATGATTCTGAAGTTGTCCAACAAAAATTTTCCCCGTAAATATGAGAAAACATCAAAAAACCACTAAAAATAATGTTTCTTAGTGGTTTTCACCTTATAACTGGCAAAGCAAGCTACTTACATAAAAAAATAGTCCTGTAGTAAAAGAAAGAGGATAAACTTACCTACAATTTATGGTTTCCTTGCAAAAGAGTGTTGAAACATCGAGGAACTTCAGTAATTTTTAGAACATAGCAAAAACACCAATAATTTATACTTTTTATTTCATGTAGGTAAATATTATGTTATAGGCTAATAAAAGGCTTCCATGATTTCTCCAAGGCGGCCTTCCAGTTGTTATACGCTTGAAACAAATAATCATTGACTTAATGCCAAATGTTTGCAATTTATTGAATAAATATGAACGCAGTACCTATTAAGAATTTATGTCTAATTTATATGTATGTACTTATACGAGCACTCTTAGGCACGGATTCCATACTTTCTTCAGGGCAGCCTTCCAGTTCTTGCACGCCTGAAACAAACAAAGTGACTTAATTCCAAATAATCGACAATTTATTGAATACATATGAAAGCAGTAAGTACCAAAGTACCTATTTAGAAACATATTTTGAACAGATAGTGAGTGAATAAATAAATGGGATAGAATTATCCTTGCTTGCATAGTTACCTTCAAGTGATTCAGGGAAATTTGGATCATCCTCTGCTTCTCAATTTTTGCAACAGGCATGTTATTACAGCTGTTCTCACAGGTCAGGTACATGTTAGAACAGTTAAGGCCTGCCTTTTTGCATCCACAGTTGGTCTGATAAGTCTTCATGCATTTGCAAGAAATAAGTTTTAAAACTGCTTCTGGTGCTGGTGGCTGTAGCGTTGGTACTGGCCGCAGACCAGCTTTGGTTTTCTTCCATCCCCATTGCTCAGGATCTTTTTAATTTCCAAGCCATTGTTGTACGTAAAAGTATACTGTTAAAGAATGTTGCTGACCTGCAGCCTCGGTGGAGGTAGGGACGCCAAATGGGATGTTGTTCTGTATGCAGACCTAAGGTAGCATTTATAATTCAATTTGTTCAAGGACGTGCCTTCCTTGTCAGTCGATTTGTACAATGCAGTAAAAAAGGTAAGATAAGCATTAGTAACAGTATCAGCAAAGTATATGTAAACTAGTAAGTCCACTCAGCGGTAAATCCTTTGATGTAATTCAGCCACATTCTTTTATATCAAGTGGCAACTGGAGATGACCGATGCGCTGCGTAAGCGTCCGATTGATTCGCGTGGCTTTCTCTAGTCAGAGATGTATTCAGGAGGACTCGTACCGAAAGACCTACTGAATGCCGGCCGGGTGAGAAATGAAATGAAACTGAGCAAAGTTGTAAAAATATTTAGAAGGAAATTGATAAGATAGCAATAATAGTGGATCACCTAAAATATATTTAAAAATATATAATAATATAATACTTCGGAATCTCATTTTTACTAAACTTCTTTGGTTTCATGAAAGTAATTTTTCAAGGCCACATTATGACATGGTTTATGTTTTCGCCTCGCGTTACGGCATGACTAACCAAAACTAACCAAATCTATCAAAATTGATTGTACCGTATCGGCACCGCCACCGGTTCAAATGACTACAATAAGCTCAGACTAAGTGAAACTAACCAAAACTTGATTCGACGATGAACCAAAACTAACAAAATCTATTAAAATTGATTATAACGTATCGTAACAGATTCAAATTACTAAAATAAGTTGATACTAACTGAAACTAACCGAAAGTTGATTGGAGGACTAACCCAAGCTAACCAAATCTATTAAAATTGATTATAACGTATCGGAACAGATTCAAATAATTAAAATAAGTTGAGACTGAATGAAACTAACCGAAAGTTGTTGACGAATAACCCAAACTAACCAAATCTATTAAAATTGATTTTAATGTATTCTGAAAAGCTTGAGATGACTAAAATAAGTTGAGAATAAGTGTAGCTAACCGAGAGTTGATTGAACTACTAACCCAAACTAACCAAATATGTCAAAATTGATTATAACGTATCGGATCACTAAAAGAATTTAAGACTAAGTGAAACTAACCGAAAGTTTACTGGAAAACTAACTCAAACTAAAAAAAATCTATTGAAATTGATTATAATGTATCGGAACCGCTTTAATTGACTAAAATAAGTTAAGAATGAGTGAGCTAACGGAAAAATGGTTCGACCATTAGCCCAAACTAACCAAATCTATTAAAACTGATTATAACGTGTTGGAACCGGTTCAAATGACTAAGGTATAAGTTAAAATTAAGTAAAACTAACCGAAACTTGATTCGACGATCAACGAGAATTAACCAAATCTATTAAAATTGATTATAACGCATCGAAATCGGTTCAACTGATTGAAATAGTTAAGACTAAGTGAAACAAATCGAAAGTTGAATCGAGGACTAACCTAAACTAACCAAATCTATTAAAACTGATTATAATGTATCGGAACCGCATTAAATGACTAAAATATCTTGAGAATAAGTGAAACTAACCGAAAGTTGGATCGACGACTAACCCAAACTAACCAAATCTATTAATATTGATTATAACATATTGGAACCACTTTAAATGACTGAAATAAGTTGAGAAAAAGTGAAACTATCCGAAAATTGAATCGACGACTAGACCAAAGTAACCAAATCTACTAAAATTGATTATAAAATATCTGAACCGGTTCTAATGACTAAAATAGGTTGAAACTAAGTGAAACTAACCAAAAGTTGATTGAACAACTAACCGGATTAGGTTGGTTAGTTCGGGTTAATCGTCGATTCAACTTTCGGTTAGTTTCACTTAGTCTCAACATATTTCAATCATTTGAACCGGTTCTAAGACGTTATAATCAATTTTAATAGATGTTATTAGTTGGGTTAGTCACCAAATCAACTTTCGGTTAGTTTCTCTTAGCCTTAACTTATTTTAGATATTTGACCCAGTTCCGATTCGTTATAAACAATTTTAATAGATTTGGTTACTTTGGATTAGTCATGCAATCAACTTGCGATAAACTTCACGTAGTTTCAACTTATTTTAGTCATTTGAACCGGTTCGGATACGTTATAATCAATTTTAATAGGTTTGGTTACCTTGGGTTAGTTGTTGATTCATCTTTTGGTTAGTTTCACTTATTCTCAACTTATTTTAGTTATTTAAAGCGGTTCCGATACGTTATAATAAATCCTAATAGATTTGGTTAGTTTGGGCTAGTCGTCCAATCAACTTTCGCTTAGCTTCACATGGTTTCAATTTATTTTAGTCATTTGAACCGGTTCCGATACGTTATAATCAATTTCAATAAATTTGGTTAGTTTGGGTTAGTTTGGGGACGACTACAATCAACTTTCGACTAGCTTCACTTAGTTTCAACTTATTTTAGTCATTTGAACCAGTTCGGATACGTTATAATCCATTTTAATAGGTTTGGTTCGTTTGGATTAGCCGTTGATTCATCTTTTGGTTATTTCCACTTATTCTCAACTTATTTTAGTCATTTAAAGCGGTTCCGATACATTATAATAAATTTCAATAGATTTGGTTAGTTTGGGGGCGACTACAAGCAACTCTCGACTAGCTTCACTTAGTTTCAACTTATTTTAGTCGTTTGAACCTGTTCCGATACGTTACAATCAATTTTAATAGATTTGATTACTTTGGATTAGTCGTCGATTCAACTCTCGGTTAGTTTCACTTAGTCTTAACTTATTTTATTCATTTGAGCCAGTTCCGATACGTTATAATCAATTTTAATAGATTTGGCTAGTTTAAGTTAGTCGTCTATTTAACTTTCGATTTGTTTCACTTAGTCTCAACTTATTTTAATCATTTGAACCGGTTCCGAGACGTTATCATCAATTTTAAGAGATTTGGTTAGTTTGGGTTAGTCGTCTAATCAACGTTCGGTTAGTTTCACTTAGTTTCAACTTATTTTAGTCATCTGAATACATTTCGAAACATTATAATCAATTTTAATAGATTTGGATAGTTTGGGTTAGTCGTCGATTCAACTGTCGGTTGGTGTCAGTTATTCTCAACTTATGCTAGTCATATAAAGCGATTCCGATACGTTATAATGATTTTATTACATTTGGTTAGTTTGAGTTAGTCGTCGATAGAACTTTCGTTTAGTTTCACACAGTCTCAACTTATTTTAATCATTTGAACCGGTTCCGTTACGTTATATTCAATCTTAATAGATTTGGTTAGTTTGGGTTAGTAGTCCAATCAACTTTCGGTTAGCTTCACTTATTCTCAACTTATTTTAGCCATTTGAAGCAGTTCCGATACGTTATAATCAATTTTAATAGATTTGGTTAGTTTGAGTTAGTGTTCAATTAACTTTCGGTTAGTTTCACTTATTCTCAACTTATTTTAGCCATTTGAAACGGTTACAATACCGACGTCATTATCAATTCTAACAGTTGTGGTTAGTTTGGGTTAGTCGTCGATTCAACTTTCGCTTACTTTCATTTATTCTCAACTTATTTTAGTTATTTAAAGCGGTTCCGATACGTTATAATCAAGCTCAATAGATTTGGTTAGTTTGGGTTAATCGTCGATTCAACTTTTGATTAGTTTCACTTTGTCTCAACTTATTTTAACCATTTGAATTGGTTCTGATACGTTATAATCAATTTTAATGGATTTGGTTAATTTGGGTTAGTCATCCAAACAACTTTCGTCTAGTTTCATTTAGTCTCAACTTATTTTAGTTATTGAGTATTTAAAAACCCAAAGTTGATGATGGCAGCTCAAAGACGAAACGTCGGTTTGAAAATCTGATAACACCATCTTGTAAAACAGAAAAAGTAGCAATAAGAATATGAAATTTATTTTGTTATATCTATTTAAATAGAGTCATAAAAAAATAAAAATGAAATCGCGAATATTCGGTTTCTTCTAAATATCTTCGGAAGTATTCGGATTTTTTCAACTTTTAAGGTGGCATTTTAATCAGCATCAAATTGCGCAACTTTGCCTCCATTTAACCGACCTCGTATCTCTTCTAGTTTCCGAGATCCCAATGATGAGGCTCGAATTTGGGACACCCTGTACACCCCGACAACCACCAATCATGATCACCAGCAAATCTACATCTTCACCCACAATAATGGCAGAGTTATGCTGTCGTGCGAGATCCATTGCTGCGGTGACAATAAGTGTATCCGCATCCTCTCGTGCCTGCTTTGTGTGAATGCCAGTTGATGCAAAGTTGCCCTTCAACATTGAGATAAGACGGGTTTTGTTTTTCATATTGCCTAGGAATTTACCTTGAGGCACTGTCAGAACGATTGTTTCGCTGAACATAACATCTTCTGACATCTATTTGCGTGATCTTGCTCGCTCAGCATATTTATTGCCATCTTGAGGGTAACCACCTAAGACGACTACAGCACTGTCCTTGTACTTGGACTTAGCAAATGCAACATAACACAAATTGATGAAAATGAATGACCCCCGGTCCACACCACTCTGTGCAGTAGTATCCTCCATCTATGGAGTACACACCCTTGCAGATTTGCCTGTTCAGTTGGTGTGAATTCTTTATATAAAGCAGACTTGGTTCCTTTTCTCATGTCATAGTCGTCAAAAAGAGGCAAAGGATAATTCATATTTTAAGAACTCTTCAAGTTCTTCATCACATTGCTTAGCAATTGTGATCCTTTAAAAAATGGTCGTAGGATTGATGGTGGTGGTTTAGTCACTTATTTTAATTGCATTTTTCACCGTAGCAAGTGGCAAAACTCTGTCTGTCCTGTAGAATTTAACAGTTTCAAAATCACCGCCCTCAAATTTATCTACTGCGAGAAGTCCAGTCTCCTTGGAGATGTGACAGTTGATGGTGCTGTCTCCTACAACACCAGTGGTAAGATATAAGATATCTGTGACATCAGGAAAAAGATAGTGTTGCGTAAACCTCTCCATCAATTTTTTCGAATCACTTGTATCCCTTTTCATCCTCGACTCTCTCATCTCCACGTGTTGTTCTGAACTAGTGAATGCTACTCCACACTTCTTTTCTATTTCATCACATATATTTTGGAGGGAAGTCATTCGTTTAGTCCACCTACTGTTGCGCGTAAAACCCTTTCAATGTGTTAGCGAGATATAATGAATCAGATGATACCTACCCTTAAGGATGCGGCCAGCGCAACATGTGTGCTCCGACTTGCTCGTCGGCGTGGGAGTGGGTCAATTACTTACTCTTGACCAGGGCGCCACCAGTTTGAAGTATCCAAATCCGCAGATCCAAACAGGAAGATCCTCGGTCTTAAGAATCCATAAGGGCGATCCAAAATCGACGATTATCCGCTACGCAAGGGCGTTTTAAAATCAACTACTAACGACTACACTGGTTTAGTTGGAGTATTTCAGAGCAAATAAAAGACGGTAACGTTCGTGCAGGTTTAAATTTTATTGGCGTTCGTTATGTTTGACGTTAACGTGTTGACATATTTCTTCCAATAAACAAAATGATATAAATATAAAAAACGGGTAAAAGAGCTCAATTGGAAAACAATTAATAACTTGATATATGCCCACAAATATTGAGCTAGATCATATCAGATGTTAACTGTATGACGTAATAAATGATTACGGAAGATCAAAAATAAACAATTCCAACTAATTAACAATAAACGCAATACGCATGGGGTATCTATCGTCACATCAACTAATAATTAAAAGTTATCAGAATAATACTTATTACTATTAACTCCGTTGCGCGTGTACCATGGTATACGTGTCGCAGTTGTACATGAATAAACCTTAAAATTTCAGTTTATGAGATACCGCTATGTAAATTACTATAATCAGTTATTTAGTCAATCAGAACAACAATGTTTATCATTTATCACAATATGAATTAAATTGTAAGAATGTTCAAATAAAGCATAAAAAAAACTATGAGCATTAATTGGATCACACTAGTAAATATCGCAGTTATTTATATACGCATTGGTAAGCTTTGCTTACACCTAATAAGTTCCAACAAAATTATATCAATACTTCGCAGAAAGAAATAAAAACACGCAATTTACTACACGCTGGAAAATACTAATAACACGCCAACAACATTAGGTAAACAGATCACAATTAGAACCTAAACTTATCTTTACTGATCTTCGCTGATGTCACCTACGGCCTTCTGCACGCGGACTTCAGCTACGCACCTTGGGACCATATACTCTCAGTGGTATTTGAGGTAATCCCCATACCTCTATGGCTACAGTTGGTACCAATAACACACCCAACTGTATTGACTGGCAACTACTTGGTCAGCTACTCAAATTTTCTCCAAGCAAAGCTCGCTCCAACAACAATAGCTTGCTCCAGATACACAACTCCAAGCACAACAGCTCCAGCCAAAAACAATAGCTCCAACAAACTGGCTTCCGTACAAAAATGACTCCCCGGAAACTGGCTCCCGTACAAAGAAAAAAAAACCCTGAAAGAGAACAAGCGCTAAGTATGCATTCACCTACTGCAATTTCAAGCAGCTCCTCTTTCAGAACACTCCCTAATCAATGAGCATTTAAAAATAATAATGAGAGTATTTAAAAATAATAATATTAGTCGTCTTGCCAAAATGCGAAGGTTATTATGACCTTATCATCTCACCCTACAGGTGAAAGACATCAAATACTAAGAAAACTGACTAATAATATCACCACTGTATGCTCTTATAAGAGTTCAGACCCCCAGGCAAGAACAAAGCTTGTCCATTTATGTCGTTAATATTAAATCTAAATTTACTAAGCTTATGTACGACTTTACAAGTTCTTATAAGCAAAATTTAAAGTAGAAATTAAATTTATCAAAGATTATATACAGTTTTATACAACATTAGGGTCCTGTTAATATTATAAACCCAACCATTTCAGTTTTTTTTCAATTTTAATCCATAGCTTATGCTGTCTAGAATAGATTAAAAGTAAAATTTGCTTGGAAAACTTGACCTTACAATTATTTTCCTCCTAATTTCATTACTTTCAATACGAAAACTATAATAATTTACAATAAGGATATTGACAGAGTAAGGAATAACAGGAAATGTTTGCAGTGTTGCCAAACTGAAATATATATCATAATCTATGTAACATCATAATTGTTAACAAATACAAAAAATCACAGGTAACCAAAACTAACCAAAATACAAAAAACTCTGTAAATGTTTGCTTTGCGCACTTTTTGAATTTTACAATTTTTTTTGTGTGACATGTAATACTATCTAAGTGTTTGTGACACGTTACATATTGCGCAGAGCAATTTTGACGACAAAAATTGAAAAAAGTCATAAATGAGGCTGTTTAGTAACAAATTTTAACGCGAAAACTCCCACAGCTAATCCAAACTAACCGACACCAATCCAAAGTAACAAAAACTAACGAAAACCAACATAGACTAACCGAGACTCACCCTAATTAACCAAAGTAAAGAGACAAGCGCGCTTGTCTCTTCACTACTTCAAGCTAACCAAAACTAGTCCATACTCTCCAAAACTAACCCAGACTAACCCAAACTAACCAAAACTAACCCAAACTAACCGAGACTCACCCTAATTAACC
>MU193550.1:10316-23130 GCA_016904865.1 Pissodes strobi
GACTAACCAAAACTAACCCAGACTAACCAAAACTAACCCAGACTAACTAAAACTAACCCAGACTAACCCAAACTAACCAAGACTCACCCTAATTAACGAAAGTAAAGAGACAAGCGCGCTACGCGCGCTTGTCTCTTCACTATTTCAAATTAACCCAGACTAACCAAAACTATCCCAAACTAACCCTAACTAACCCAAGGCATATAAAAAACTAACTATCTAATAAAAAAAAACTTGCATGACCGGGCGTCGAACCAATTACTTTGCGTTCTAGAGACGCGGACTTCGTCACTTCAGCCAAATTCTCACATTCCTGCTTTTCTCGAAACGTTTTATACAAAGGCGTGAAGTGAAAATATGTGTAAATAACATTGACGAGGATCAGGCTTCCCACAGCGGCAAGACGCTAATGAGAATTAAAGAATAAATGTGGCAACACAGCGGTGTCTACAAACCTGCCCTGCGCCGTCTGCGCGATTTCAATAAAAACAAAATAATAAATTGAAATTCCGAAGTGAAAAGTAGTAGCATTTATAGCAGTTTTTTACAAGTTTTTAATGATTTTTTATAAAAAAATTGATTCTCCCATGGTTAGTTAACTGTAAAAATGTCCAATCTACGATAATCCTCTCAAAGAATATCAAAATAGCGTAAAATGTGTGGGTTTATAATGTTAACAGTCACCCAACATTATACCCTATTATACAATACGGGTGCCCATAAAGACAAAGAATCTGCTATGAGTGTTCGACTGCAATATGATACGAGAACTATATCCTGAACTATTATTTAATACGCTTATTTTCCCTAGAGTATCACTTCTTGTAAAAATGATGAGAGTAAGTAAATCATGCTTTGCCTGTTCCAGGCCTAAATTATCTTTTGTGTGATGATATTGCATGATATACGTGCAAGAATTAATAAATTTTCAAAAGTAACACTCTCGGTCAATATTTACTTTGCGCACTTATTGGCTACCACAAAAATAAAAATACTGACATATTCTACGTTACTTCTCTTACCATCTCCCACACATTAAATGCTGCGCAAATGTTTCTACTTATCAGAAAAAAATAACAAAGTTTACAAAATGCAGTTATGTTAAACCATCCGACATGTTCCAAACTTATACTATCTCGCTCTCGCACACTCATTATTTCACCTTCTCTTTTTTAACACAACGCAACGGTCCAAACGGATCTGAAAAACGCAAGCAAAAAGCAAGGCAGGCGTAATAGCGATACAAGAATAAGTAATTTTACCAGCTTCTTTTCTTAAAAACCAAAAATATAACTGTTTTCTTTTGCATTTTAAAATGATAACATTTCTGGCACGTCAACATGAGACTATTTCAGCTTTCAGCATTTCGATTTCTTAAATTATGTGATCTAGCATCTAGTTAGCTTAGCACGGCTCAGCCAGCTGTCATTCTATGAATAGGTGTTGCCAAGTCTAATTTCTGTTCGGTTCTAAAATACGGTATCTTGTTGGATATATTCAACCAACACTTTATACATGGTGATTCAGAAGTACTTTGTATTTATTAAAATAATAAATAATAATAATAATAATTCACTATTTTGAGTTACGCAAGACGCTCGCTATTTAACGACCAAAAGAGAGAGAGACAAATGCGCCCTTGTTTGGTATATTTGGATTAGTTAAGAAAGTACCACGCGTAGCGCGCTCGTTTTGTTAATTTGGGATAATTATGGTTTTGTGTTAGGCGGGGTTGGTCAAGCGCATAGCGCGCTCGTCTCAATGCTCTTGTTTGGTTAATTAAAGTTACTTTCGATTATTTTTGCTTAATCTGGGATACCGAAGACAAGCCCGCGTAGTGCGCTTGTCTCTTTTTTTATTAATTAGGGTTAGTCTGGGGTGGTTTTGCCTAGTTTAGGTTTTGCCGCGCTTGTCTCTTTATTTTGCCAAATTAGGATTAGTCTGGGTTAGTTTTGATTAGTTCGGGTTAGTTTGGGTTAGTTTTGGTTAGTTTGGGTTAGTTTGGATTAGTTTGGGTTGGTTTTGCTTAGCCTGGGTTAGTGAAGAGATAAGCGCGCGTAGCGCGCTTGCCTCTTTACATTGCTTAATTAGGGTTCGTCTGGGTTAGTTTGGGTTGGTTTTGCTTAGCTTGGGTTAGTGAAAAGACAAGCGCGCGTAGCGCGCTTGTCTTTTTACTTTGCTTAATTAGGGTTAGTCTGGGTTAGTTTGGGTTAGTTTTGGTTAGTTTGGGTTAGTTTTGGTTAGTTTGGGTTAGTTTTGGTTAGTTTGGGTACGTTTGGGTTGGTTTTGGTTAGCCTGGGTTAGTGAAGAGATAAGCGCGCGTAGCGCGCTTGTCTCTTTTCATTGCTTAATTAGGGTTAGTCTGGGTTAGTTTTTGTTAGTCTGGGTTGGTTTTGCTTAGTATGAGTTGGTGAAAATACAAGCGCGCGTAGCACGCTTGTCTCTTTACTTTGCTTAATTAGGGTTAGTCTGGGTTAGTTTTGGTTAGATTCAATTAGTTTGGGTTGGTTTTGCTTAGTTTGGGTAATGAAGACACAGTGAGATCATTGGGGGCGAAGGAAAAATTATAGAAATTGACGAGGCGAAAATTGAGAAAAGAAAATATAATCGGGGACTATACAAAGCGATTCCACGTTTTTTGGAAAAATGCAGCGGCGCTTTACCCATTAGTGTTTCATCCATTTCCATGTAAGTAATTTCAATAATTGATATTCCATGCACCTGCCCTGTGACATTTACCTACTTGAAAATCAAGAATGTTAGTCAAGTGTGACAACATTGCAAGTAAATTTTCATCATTAACGTCAAATTGGGAGGGTTCGCGTTTAAATGTCTTCCTAAATGGCCTCATTTATAATTTTTATTTTTCAATTTTTGGCGTCAAAAGTGTTTTGCGCAATATGTAACGTGTCACAAAACACATCTAATACTGTCTTCTACACGTCACATAAAAAATTTTTGCAAAATTCGAAAAGTGCTCAAAGTAAATATTTACCACACTCTCTATATAGCAATATTGTGCAGTATTTCAATCCCCTCTCAGACCCGTTAAAAAACTATAATGAAATTACTTCTACTCTGATAAAATAAATCCCCTCTGTACAGAAAATAAATGAGTATGTACAAAATATAAGATAAGACGTATTCTTTTTTTCAACGGTTGAGCCACCGATTGCACCGGTTGAGCCATTTGGCGTTCTTTTATTGTTCGATGGACTACCGGTTGTGTCTCAATCATGTTCTTTTATTCACGATGGATTAACGTATGGTCATAGATAAATATATATATGGTTGCATCAGCTTCCACCGGCTCGCCAAGTCGGTTGTTTGGGTGTATTGTGGGGGGGAGCAACTTTCCTAACCTCATTTAACATTTGTTTGTTTTGAATTAAGAATTTAAAAATTTGATACATAGAATCATTGTTAAATTGTTTAGATAAATATAAATATAAACAATAATATAATGGACCGCTGACCGCATAACTCGGGTATTAGTTTTAATGTTTTTTTTAACAAAATACGAATTGACTCGTCCTTCAAAGGGTGAGTAAATTTTCCACTAAACCTACTAAAATGATATGTGTAAAATAATCTTAAATGTTGTGTGGTAGTTGAAACATAAAACCTTAAAAAGGAGACTTTATGTGAGATATGTCTTTATTTATTATAGATCCTTTTTTCCTTGAAGAAATTTCTGAAAAGTATCTTAAGGTCTGATTTAATATTTGGGAATCTTGAAGAAAATTGTAAATCAGTTTGATCTGGATCTCGGAGTTACTAAATGGTTTCGTCATCATCATCAGAATGGGAGTCGCTGGAATACAGTACTCTCGCCGCTAAGGCGACCGCAACAGAGATCATTTTATATTATCAAAAACTTCTGCAAAAATTACAAATTATTGTTGTTTATATAGTATTTAAACGTCAGTCAAACGTCAAGCTTCCATCAATGCGTTCTTATTTTCTCAGAACCGGTGTCCACCGGTTGATGACGACGGGACCCTAGAAATGTCAACCGTAAAAACATCGGTTCACCAATGATTGAATCCACCGGTGAATAAAAGAATACGCCTAAATGTATATTTATTTACCTAACTACTTAGGGTTTTCCGATGGTAATGACGAATTGGGAAGCAAACGCTCTCTTCTACAGACATTCCTCGAAGAAGGACACGGCGTACTTTGTTCCAGAATACACTGCACGTGGCGAGTTACTAATCCAAAATCTTGACTTTAGGCAAAATCCAACCCATCCACAGTCAAGCCATAAACTACGCCACACTCTATCGCCCGAAAAAGTAATATTCCCCTCAGGGTGAATTAAAAATTCTTAAACTTTTATCAGACATATATACGCACTACCTCCTAAGAAGGTTTTCTGAAGAAAGAGGACGATATCAAGCCAAAAACGACTAACTAGTCCGTGAAATTCGATGTTAAAAAGCTAGAAAAAAAACTCGAACCATAAGCCCGTTCCACACTGTCCTGTAATCAAACGCAAACTACAGCAACCGATGTCGCCAAATTTACTAACATCTACAATATGCAATGAAACGTATCTAAGGCTGTATAATATTATACATTGCTGGCAGAACAAAGAAATCCAACGATAAATCCATCATCGACAATGACCAGACAACCAGCAACTATCTCGTTCCGGCCGGCGTCATTTACAATTTCTAATATCTAATCTCTTCAACGCATTCCGTCGATTCGATCATAAACGTACCTTTAGCTCCAGTCGGTTTTTTACCTTGCCGAAATCTATATATTTAATACTGCGAAACAGTTCGAGCAACGTTGCCAAGTTAGGGAACATACGCATTTAATAACATATCTTGACTGCGTAATTTTAACGCGAAAGCGAAAAAACAGTCATTTAATCAAAACTCACGATAGCACATCAATTAATTATGTATTTTCCTGTTGGCCTAAATCGCAACCACGTAAAAATTACAGGGTGATCACTTTGCCAATTAAACATCTGGCAACGTTCCAAGAATAACCTTTTCATAAAACATTTCGATATTACACTCGTCCGTAGGCAACCACCAATTCTTTTAAGGTATACTTCCGCCGAAATAAGAAATTAGTCGCATGGTATTAAGGGTGGAATCATTGACTTTATTCGACTTCTATCTGTTACATATTCATGCTAAATTATTATGTAACACTACAGAGGATACTTTCACTTACTCCACGACCATGAGTCAACCCTCCAGCAATTTTCATTATCCTCATTAGAGATTGCTCAATAGTGATGTCGGACCATGTTCCGCACCAGAATTTGCTAGGCCTTCGTATTGTGAATCCATCACCCGTGAATATTTCGTATTCCTGAGAGATCATTTTATCTTTTAAACTGTGCATGTCTTGTAGGTAGAGGTGGCAAGATGTGGCATACAAAAAATGTCCGGTAGCATGGAAATACGGAAGCATTTGGTAGACAACTTGGAGATGGAGTTTCCAGTTCCTTGCTCTTTCAGTTTCAATGAATATCTTAACAAGCGTAACCATTTCGAATTATTGAATCCATAGCTTTGAAACAGCACCATGCTTAGCTAGAGTTTGGAGCTATGCAAAACACTTGGTTTTTAATTCCTCTACAAAGTCTTTATCGTGTGCTAACAAAATATGTGATCTGTCTCCATCATTTAAGGATCCTGCAAGTTTCTCTTGAAGGTCTGGGGTTAAATCCATTGTCTCAAAGATAATTTTCGCCAGGTCATCAAGCATGCGAGGAATTTCTATAAATAAAAGTGGCAATGCCGCTTCCGGCCGAAGAACAACATAGCGTAGTAGCCGCAGTAAAACGGCATGTTGAAATCTATTACTATCGGGTAGTGTTCTTTAGTGCTTTGTAAGATTTTTTTAGGCAAATCAGTGTTTAATACTTTATCATGGTTCATCATTGTAGAGTTTGCAAGAAACCAAGTCGGAATTTTCCAAAACTTTTGTTTCATCGGTGAGTATTAAATGTCATTTCATATTTCACTGACGTCCCACGAGGGCCATACAAAGCAATAAAATAATGCATGTGTTTCTAGTTCAAGTATAAGTAGATGACAATTAGCTTCTAATAACGCTTTACAAGTTTATTATATCTGCAAATCAAAAATTAAACTAATCTAGCATAATTGATATTTTCGTCTACACGAGTCCTACCGCCTGACGAGTCCAGCCCAGTAGCTTGTGCGCGCATTATAAGCACACTTCTGAAAACTGAATGGTGTATTTGCTTATAAATACTTTTAAAACCTTGCCATCTACTTTTTCTGGACTGGTTTGAGGACCAATATATATGAAGATGTCCCGTTAAATTGCCATGGAACCTAATTAATAAAATTAGTGTTAACAAATTATTTTAAAATCAGGATACATTATGAAACTTAAAAAGCTTGAATCTTCTCAGAAAACAAGGTTTACTTACAACAGCTGTATTATTTAGAAATGAGTACACTTTTGTATACCTACTAGTTATTCAACTAGATTGTTTAAATAAGCGTTGTATACTTAAAATGAAATTTTATGACTTAAAAACTTGTCAAAAATGTTCCAAAATAATTTTGCCCAGTATTTTCTTAATCTCTATCTTTGCTTTGTTTTGTTCTTTTGATTTTTTTATTGCTGTGATTATTATTTTGATTTCTCAATAGCGAAATCACTAGTCCTACTCCATTTAATTATTGGAATATTTTAAACGCCATTAAAATGCTAAAAACAGCAATTTTACATCTATTACGATAAAAGTATGCATATACTATCCTAAATGAACGTTGTATTGCAATATCTTTAATTTTTAATTAATAAAAATTCACAGTCTTTCGCAAAGATGCAACCGGGGTAACATTGAAAATAATGAATAAAAAAGCAAAAATGTGATTTGTGTTATAATTGAAATAGTTTTTAAAAGCAGAGTTTAAAAAAGTAAATATCTTGTAAGTGTATTTACAAGAATTAAAGAAATGCATTTTTAAGATTAATATTAAAGATTATCATAATTAAAAATAAATAAATAAAGAAAAGTGCAGATATGAAGACCTAAAAAAATACCCTCCACTTGTAGATAGGAAAATATATTTTTCTACTCGCGTGCGCAAAGCACCTACTTTGAGCACTCATGCGCACATTTGCTTGCGCAAAATTCAACTTTGCGCACGGAAACTCTTTGCGCACTCATTTTGTTTCGTATAATTGTCGTGTTCATTCTCGCTTTTTCAATATTTTAATGCTTTCTGCATACAATAATAAGATTTCTACTTTTCTAGGGTACACGTAGAAAAAGCATTGTTCCTAACACTTGCGCAAAGTGTCTTCCCCGCACTTAAAGCATAGCGTGCGGGAAAGTATCACTTTGCGCACTTGTTAGGAAAATAACTAATATATATATAGTTAGCTATAACATTACTGTACTTAATATTTTTAACCTGTCCCGTTTCGGTGCACTTGGCTATTTTTAATCATTTTCGGTTAGTTGTTCAAACAACTTTCAGTTAGTTCAAATTTATTTTAGCCATTTGAACCGACTCCAATACGTCATAATCAAATTTAAGATTTTTGGTTAGTCAACTGTCGGTTACTTTCAGTTAGTTCCAATTTATTTTAGTCATTTGAACTGGTTCCGGTACGTTATCACCAATTTAAATGTTTTTGACTAATTTTAATTAGTCGCCAAAATTCGATTAATTTGTGTTAATTTCGAGGTACTTTAATATTTTTAATGTTCCGATACGTTTTGGCCCTTCTTGGTGCTTTTGGTTACTTTTAATTAGTTTTGGTTGGTCGTTCAATCAACCACCGGTAGAGTTCAGTTAGTTTTAATATATATTGGTCATTTAAACCGGTTCGTTCCGGTACCTTATATGCAATTTTAATGTTTTTGGTTAGTTTTGGTTAGTCGCCAAAATTTGATTAATTTGGGTTAGTTTTAACCTACTCTAACATTTTTAATCTGTTCTGATATCTTTTAGCCCGTTTGGTGCATTTATTCACTTTTGGTTAGTTTTGGTTAGTCATTTAATCAAATTTCGATTACTTTCAGTTAGTTCCATTTTTTTTAGTAATTTGAGCTAGTGCCGACACGTTATTATAACCAATTTAAATGCGAGTTCAAAAGTTTTTGATTACCTTTAGTTAGTCGCCAAAATACGTTTTAGCCCTTTTGTGGTGTTTTAGTTACTTTTAGTTAGTCATTCCAATTTATTTAAGAACCGATTCCGGTACGTTATTATAACCAATTTAAATGTATTTGTTTCATTTGAGCTAGTCGCCAATATTCAGTTATTTTGGTTTAGTTTCAACTTAATTTAATATTTTTAATGTTTCGATATGTTTTAGCTCTTTTTGGTGCTTTTGGTTAGCTTTGGGTTAATCGTTCAATCAACATTCGAGAAATATCAGTTGGTTTTAATATATTTCAGCCATTTGATCCGGTGCCGGTACGCTATAAGCAATTTTAACGTTTTTGGTTACTTCTGGTTAATAGGCAAATTCGGTTAATTTGGGTTAGTTTTAATTTACTTTAACATTTTTAATGTGTTCTGATAGGTTTTAGCCCGTTTGCCTTAATTTAGTTAGTTTTGGTTACAGTCATTCAATCAACTTTCGGTTAGTTTGAGTTAGTTCCAACTTATTTTAATCATTTGAACCGGTTCCGACACCTCAATTATGACCAATTTTAATGTTTTTGGTTAGTGTTGGTTAGTCGCCAAAATTCAGTTTATTTAGGTTAGTTTTAACTTACTTCCATATTTGTAATCTGTTCCTATACGTTTTAGCCCGTTTTGGTGTTTTTTGTTACTTTTGGTTAGCCATTCAAACAACTTTCGTTTACTTTCAGTTAGTTCCAATTTATTTTAGTCATTTAAACCGGTTTCTATACGTTCCATACGTCAATTCTGTGGCTGCGCGTGCCAGAGCTTTGGTGTTCGCAATTGTCGCTACCTTTTTTTCATACCTACCAGTTTTGATACCCAATCAGTCTGAACAAAAAAATTGGAGGTATGTTGAGGGAACTTTATTGACTTTTAATCTTTTATAATTAAATATCCCTCTAAAATATTAATAAAGACTTTTCAATACATTTAAATAGCATTCCTACTCAAGATAATCAAATTTATATTATGTGCTAAAAAATTCGTTTCCAAATATGAGAATTGTCGTTCTCAAATTTCCCGATATTTCAATATCAAGATTTAATTTAAGTATCGAACTCTAAAAACGACCCACAAATTCCCATATTTAGTTTTTGCGTAATCGATTGAATTTTGGTGAAAGAAAAAATATTAGGAGAAATAAAAATGCTGCGCCTATGTTTGTTTACCCACTAGCCACTTTCTGTACCACAGTTTCATCGATAAATACGCACGCCACAGTCTGTGGTGCAGATTTCTAGAAAATTATGAATGACAGACTTTGTCTTTTTAAGTAAGTAGTAGTCTTAGGTATATACTGTATTGTGATCAGATGGTGGAGCATTTATAAATGACAGATATGAAACATAAGTCTTGTCAAAGGGGAGACAACTTGTGATTTGCTCCATGAAACCACTCCATCCTGGAATCCCGGGTACATATTTTCATTTGCCATAAAGCCAAATTAGGTCTGCTAAAGAGGGTGTGACGGTATCAGGTGAAATAAATAGCTGTTTGAGATCTCAATGTTCATATTCTTCAAGCCAACAGAACCTGCTTTCTCAAAATGTTTAAAAGAAACAGTTCTCATCTCACCAACTAAGTAGTTGAGCTGGTATTGTTTTCTTTACTCGGACAATTCTTTGATCTGGAGCAACAGCATCTCTAGGAGTAATCAAATTTATTCCCCCCATTGTATGAAAATATTATATCCATCCAGTGTACGAGTGTTAAAATCTGCGTTGTCAAGAACAAACTGATGGAAACCTGTTGGGATTATTTGTAGTGATGGTTTCATGATTGCTGACACTTCAAGACGAACAGCTTCGAAACAAGAGGCGCAAAATCCCAAGGATGACACATCAATTAATTTTCGTGACCCATACTTCTTATAAAAAAAAGCAGATAACCCAGTTTTAAGGGGGAAAGGAGAGAATTTGATCTGACAGCGCTAATAACAATATGTGAAATTGCAACAACTTTTTTTTCCACTTGTCAGTGTTCCCTCGCTTTTTCTTCAGTATAAGTCTTTCTAAGAAAGCTTTGAGAATTTCCGGCACAAGGCTTTTATTTTCGTCCAAGACAGAATCTGGAGGAGGATAGTCACCCATCATATACGGTACTGATCGTATCTCGTCAAGAATTACATCAGCCGCTGTCTCAACTATTCGAAGACGTTCTTCTCATTCTGATAAACGTTTTTCAATGTACCACGCATCTGTCAAAACCTTATGGTCAGTATGTTTAAAACATACAATTGTGTTTTGTTTGACCTTTGATATGATAACATCTTCCCCATATCTCTCCAATAAATGTTGTGTTACTGTTTTTCTTTGAGGAATGTAGTTGCCCTCTATCTGGGTCATTAGCTGGTATAATGAAATCTGACATTCCTCGTCATTGTTTTCCATAAAAGTGATACAGATTTTTTAAATATTTGTCATGGTGTCAGTACCATATCTGCTATCGGTTGTATCCTATTGACAACTGCTGCACCGAAATCATCTCCATGTAGTTGAGACCAAAAACATTTAACCCAAAGAGACCCGATAACTTATTCATAAAAATCCGAAATCTTGCATCAAATATCAACAAAACGATTGTCCCGCCTCCTTATATTTTTATGTATCGCCACAAACAATATAGCTACGCAAACGCAACAGACGCCGCCTGAAATGTGTTTAACGTGTTTCCGCGAGCCTCATCTGCTTCTTTCGCCGGCATCTCGTTCACTGGAAACAATATAGATGGCGCTACGACCATCCTCCATTCGATACGCTGTTGTCATATCCACTGAATTGTAGGTAAACAACAAAATCCATAAATAAACTGAAAAATCTCATAAATGATAACACTAACAAATTAAAGAACGTATTGCCACAAGATACACTAAATAATTTTTTTCTTCAAACGTCAGTAAATCCGTCATTACTCGACTGTGTAGGCGACCGTGAAGTTTCGTTTTTCCTCCGCCGGAGCTTTACTTTTCACTTTTCCGCCGGCGGAGGTAAAAGTGTTGTCATAGCAACATAGATACAATACAAACAGACAACAAAATAAACGTTAACAACTCAAGATTTATTAAACTACAAGTTGTATTTATCACTCAATTTGTGACTGCATTTCTAAAAATCACTAATTTAGGAACAAATTGGTTATTATTTAATCGAACTTACTCAATAACTGCTTATCAATACGGAATTAAAACGCAATCGGAGACGCATTCGTAAAAAAATAATTATTGTTGACAGTGTCCACTGACAGCTTTATGTTACATTATATTCACCGACACCGGTCTAAGCAAGGCCACCTACGACCGTCTAAGCCGCCTTGCGAACCCATTTATCTTCAATAATAATTAGATATTATTACTATTAAAAAGAGATGTTTTTGCATTAATTTGTCGACATTTGAAGAAAAAACAGCATATTTTATTTGGAGGAAAAGTTACTTTTCATGGCTTGCTCTCTATTACCAGCCTCACTCCGTTCGGCTGTTAAACACGAGCGCGCCATGAAAAGTATCACTTTTCCTCCATATAAAATAATATACTATTTCAGATATGAACATATAAAGGTAGAGGCTACATTTAACCGCATAAAACAAAAAAATATTAGTAAATACAATAATTTAATTTCGCTGACACAAACCAATGAAACAAAAATTGATACTACTAACTGGTTAGATAATATTTCAGATACACCAATACCTGAAGATGTCGCAGAGGTTTTAGCTTTAGGAGAAAAATTCCCCTTACCAATTAACAAGGAAACGAATATACCTACATTAGAATACATCTCAGTTTTAGAATCAGTAATTTATGACAAACCTTCTGAAGAAAAAGATACCATTCGCACAGAAATTTCTAATGTTATAACAAATCACAAAATTAAGATAAGGCACAAAAAAACAAATCAGAATAAATTACAAACTAAATTATCAAAACAAATAAAAAAATCTAAAGAATTTATAAAGGCGAATCCACAAATAACTATTTTAAAACCTCATAAAAGTAATAAAACTGTAGTAATGAATACCAACGAATATGATAAAAAAATAAACGATCTTCTCAATGACAAAAAACATACAAAAAAATAAGAGGCGATCTTACCAATAGCTTTCAAACAAAAAATAATTATTTTGTAGACAAATTACTTAGACAAAAACATAT
The DNA here is from genome assembly GCA_016904865.1 of Pissodes strobi. Lineage (NCBI taxonomy): Eukaryota > Metazoa > Arthropoda > Insecta > Coleoptera > Curculionidae > Pissodes > Pissodes strobi. The sequence goes on from MU193550.1 coordinate 22,620, forward strand.
ATCTGAAATTGAAGCTAAACAACTTAAAATACACAATTCAGTCGCTCCAAAATTTTATGGTTTGCCTAAATTACATAAAGCTAATAAACCTCTTAGACCAATAGTTTCTAGTATACAGTCTCCTTTTTACAAGTTGTCAAGTTATCTGTCAAAATGTCTTTCCAAAATTACATGTCATAATGATTATTATATTAAAGATTCCTTCGAATTTAAAAAGTTTGTTGATCAAGTAAAAATCCCAAACAACTATAAACTAATATCATTAGATGTAATATCCCTATACACAAATATTCCCAACGAACTTATTAACATTATAATTAAAGAAAAATGAAACACTCTTAAGGCGCGTTTTCACGGGTCGATCTGAGTTGAACGATTTGGGTCGATTATTGAATCGAAAGAAAATTGAATATGTAAACTACCTTTCGGCTTGGCCGTTCGACGGAGTGAGTCGATTCGACGGGAGTAGAAAGACTGTCTACTTTTGGTAGGCGATTGCCGCCGAATCGAT
>JAEQML010063459.1:0-23129 GCA_016904865.1 Pissodes strobi
ATTTGCATAAGTTTTTTGGTCCGGAGACATTGTATCGTTCAAAACTTGATATTATTTTGAGTTTAAATTTAAAACACCGTTTTTATTTAGAGTAATACCTGGCTCTATTCTTATAAGTACGTATTCTAATTCAATCGGATAAAAAGTAGCATGTGCAACTAGTAGGAAAAGTACGTTCCTGGACTCCTGTGTTGCTGGCCTCGGCTGCGCCTCGTCCGGCAATTACCACAGTCGCCCGTCCAGGAATGTTTTGCTTTTCCTCCTAGTTACAGAATATACTATTTTGAAGCCAGGAGGAAAAGTTTTTCTTTTTAGCGTATACTGGGTAGTCCATTAGAGAAAACCCATGTTGCTTTTGTTTCGCTGCTTTCCGATACTCACTTGTCTTTTTTTTCAAGGAGCTTAAAAGATAGTAAAGGAAAAATAATACTTAGGGTGTCTTGGAAAATCTGGGAAATCTCGCGGGTTCAGATAGAACACGAAAAAATAACATGACAAATTTCTACAATTTTTTTCCTACCGGCCATCCCTACGGAGATATGGGCTCCCAAAGGACGCCGCTGGTTTTAGGTTTTTCTTGAATACCTTTTAAAGTACTTGATGTAGGTAAGTTAATAAAAATTTAATATTATAACACTCTTAGGGACCTCTTAAAATATGGCCCTTAAAAGATATTTAGCATTTTTAATTTACCAGGGCGGACTCAGGTTTATAGCTTAATGCGTATATTCTTAACACCCTGTATGATAACGACCAAAAAAATATTTGTGGGTAGCATGAACCTTAAGCTATAGAAAAAGTATTCTTGTTCAATATCGATAAAACCGTTTTCGAGTAAAAAAAATGATAAAGAATGTTTTATTTTTTATTAAGAAAATCGACTGATTTCTTCGGATTTCTTTTTTTTTTGGATACCAACTCAAAAAAGGTTTATTTTATCGCTCTTGAACGGGAATACTTTTTTATAGCTGAAAGTTCAAGCTACCCAAACATTTTTTTGGGTCTTTATCATACAGGATGTTAAAAAAAATAAGCACAAGGATGTTAAACTTTGTCCTCCCCTGGTAAACCAAAGAAGCTAAATATGTTTTAAGGAGTTCTTACTAGGGACCTTTATACTAAATTTTTATTAATTTATGTCAAGTACTTTGGAGGTTATTCAAGAAAAAACGATTTCTAGCGGCGTTCTTTAGGGGCCCATATCTCCGTAGGGAGGGAAAAAAATATAGCAACTTGTCACGTTATTTCTTCGTGTTCTATTTGAACCCGGGAGATGTCTCACATTTTCCCGGACACCTTGTGTATTCCGTTCACATGTTAAAGTCCTACCCAGTGTGCCATGAAAAGAAATGTGTTGGCCAACCTGAAATCGCCAAATTATATACGTTTTACAATGATGCGCGTAAATAACTTAGCACCCATAATAAGTTATTTGTTCACGTCTAACCAATGAAAATGTAATAGTAATAGTTGTTAGGTTCGAATTTACCTTAACTTTAAGATAACGTTGTTTGGCAACGATGTCTATAATTATTGTTGAACAAAAATAACCTTTATTTCTAAATCTTTAACAATAATATATAAAATAAAGCATTTGCTTTTGCTCTTTACCTATCCTTGTTGGATGTTCGTAATTTGTATGTTTATTTCAAAAATTAAGTAAAAGCATTTGCATATCACCCATTGTCAATCATATTATACAGTGGTAAAATGTTAAATATTGGCATAAATGGCCAGCATTTGAAGCCATACCTAGATTACAATTTAATATCTCAAAATCTCAATAATTATTATTTTAGGTATACGTAAATGAAAACTGCTTTTCGCCTACTCCTGCACGCTTGCTACTCAAGTCGCTACTGCGTGACAACACAACACGACGAACAAATATTTTCCTAGTAGAATTATCTATTATCTTTGACGCCACGCCGGGCAAATTTCAACCGCACAAATTTGGCAACGTGGCCGGGCACGCGGTCGCTTTTACGGCGAGACTCGCTCAATGGAAGCAGGCTCGAAAAGTCTGCTTCCATAGGAGATACAAATTTTTAACATGGGATGAGTTTTCTATTGTGTACTATAATATTCTTTGCCTAAAGTTTCTCTTGTTTAAGTATATGTATTATCAGCAATTATTTACTAGGTGATCATAGCCAAAATAAAGCGACAGGAAATTGCCAACGAAAACTTCCTCCAAGCTTCTTTCCAAATATTTGTTCGATTAAACACATATTAATACCATTCACTAAAGGTATAATAATTATAGTTTCTCGTAACAAAGATTTAATGTTTTATCAATTTCGAAGATCTTAAATACGTTTGCCTTTACACAAGTCAACAAGACATAGTAGAAAGTTAGGTTAAAATAGAATGTATTGAATCAAGCTTGGCAGCGCCAGGTGAATAGATCTACGACTGGCTTCAAAACTGTACCGACGCCACGTCACGAACTATGATGCAAAACTGAACCCTCGATGCCACATACTATAATCAGGTAATTTAGGCTATCTTTGTTGCCCCTAACACGCTGTTGAAAGATTTCGGATATGGTCGAATCCGTTTCCAGGTAAGTAGTTATGTCTACTTACTGTTGTTTATATTTGAAGAAACAATCGGCGTTAAACTGGTATTCATTTCTGTATTCAATAGATACAACAGATAACAAAAATATATATATTCTACTGAACCCACGTTTAAAAAAATATATATATTAAACCAACAATCTTACCGATATTATTATCCATCAATGATGAAGGGCCTGCTTCTTCCTTTTGAAAGCTTTCAATGCTAAAGCTAGCATCGTTCTGCTCCGAAATTCTCCGGGGAGAATTGTACACTCTCTTAGCGAATGATTCCTCTTCTTTTGTAGGAATATACGCGGGGAGCATATTTTCGGACTCGTTAGAGCCAAAGCTCGTCCTTGGACTCGCTAAAATTGATATGGGAAGTTAGGCCAAACGGCTAGAAGCTTATTTTTCAAAATATTGTTTAATATTAATGTGAATACATCAGATTTCTGCAGTACACAATTTTGAACATGTCTATACAGAACCAGCACTTTTTGTCGTTAAAAACTGACATTTTCTGGGTTTTTACGCGGACAGTTGAAAGTCGTATCAAGTGTACAGACTAACAGATAATATTTGTGATATTAAATAGAGATCGATGTTGTATTTTCAAAAGATAAAAGCGCTTAGGCTAACGTGCAATATCAAGATGTCGAGCATCTCTATATGCAAATCAGTTGTGTTATCATTCTGAACCTTCACAATCTCCAAACTTTCCAGGGCATTAAAAGCTCTGCCCTTGGATATTTTGTGCAAGATTATGAAATTTTTCGACATTAGAAAATAATGACCACTTTATTCAACATCAAATAACGGTACTTGGACTTATGCGAATTTTATCGAACCCATCTTTGTAAGGGACGATAGCTCTTTGGGAACCACCAAAAAAATTCTTTGTTTGCTCTTAATTCATTTAAGGTTGGTAACAATTTGAAAACGGCTGGTGAGAACCTAAAAATTACTTACAAATCATCAGTTTCATTGAAGACCCGAGAATGGTGTTTACAATATATTTTACGATATGTGTAATGAATATTTTCGAAAGCGGATTTCAAAACATCTAAATATGTATGTACTAGAAAATCCATCATAAATAATCATTGATGAAAGTTTTTACACTACTTACTTAATTTGATGCTCTGAAACCCACTTTCGACAGTATTGTGTATTATATGTTATCACTAAATTGTAAACACCACTCTCGTCTCTGATTTTTAAAATAGTCTTCAATGAGATTGTTGATAAGCACTTTTTAAGTTGCCACCAGCTGTTTTCAAAATGTAATCAACCTAAAATGAAATAGGACCAAAGAAAGACATTTTCATATATTTTGCCAAAGGGGTAATGTTTCTTCCACAGAAATGTCCGATAAAATTGTTAGAATTTTGTTTAAACTTCTTTTTTTGTTAATGTATGATTGTTAAAACATCGTAGCTGTAGTAAAATTTTTAAAATATCGATGTTTCGATTGATCCCCGTACACTATCTGGTTTCTGGCGCCACCTAGTCTACTGACCTAAAAGCTATTTTTAACCGTAACTTAGCAGTAGAGGGCCTGAGGCTTTTTGTACTTGAGTATTTCCATGATTGCATAAAAAAACTAGTTAAACGAGCGAATACTGAATGAAAAATTGAACAATATTTTATACTGATCAATTGTAAATGTAAACACTATAAGCAGTAAACGATCAGTCAATTCCTTAAAAGTCCTAAACAAAGAACATTTATCCTAAAACTACCAAAAATTAAAATGTTGCTCCATCTGATTTGAGTCGCGGCACTATGACAGACCTGGAGAGGTATCGATATGTTCGACACAAAATGGATGTTTAACATTTGTATCAATACAGGAATCTTTTCGTTCCATATCAATAGAATAGCTATGTATTGTATCTATAAGCAAAACTACATCTGCAATTACATGGTCCGTTTATGTGCCCATCCTAAAAACGTAACCGAAATTCTGAATTATTTGTTAAGATTTTGTTCATAATTGTATTTTTAGATTAAATATTTACACATGCATGAATATGTATGTAAATGTATGCATATAAACATCTAAATAATATAATATTTACCATAATGATGATACCCTTTTTTATATTAAACTTCTCTTACGTTAATCAGTAAGCATTATATTCTTGGAAAATGTTTCGTCTTTAAGTTATTTCTAAGCTAAGCAACTTAGCTCCTAAATGTGTTGATGTGATCCATCAAATCCAAAAAATGGTAAATTAAATACATGTGATTAATCTGATAATATGTTAGCTCCCTTCAGGTTGAAGAAAATTATAACCTGGAATTTTGTACAACTCAAATTTTACACATTAAAAAAATTATTACCTAATGGAGACATATTCTTAGGTGATGCACATCCCTTGGGAGACTGACAGCCCTTTGGAGACAGTGATCCTCTACGGGAACATCTCGGGCTAGAAACCATGGCAGATGTTACAGTGGAACTACTTCCGCTTGCCAAAGGATGTCCTTGGTTTTTTAAACGCTTCTCGGTATCTCGAAAGAATTGAATGTATGACTCTCGTGCCACCTGCTCTTCTATAGCCTCATTGGTAGCTTCCCAATCGGTAGCTTTTATTTTGTCTTCAAGCATAGTCTACAAAATATTTTGGAACATACATAGAACGGACTTCCTTTAGAAAAATATTATATATAAATATAACTAATAGCAAATCTTTTAAGATAAAATAGTTAACGGATCAGCCATTTTGCAAGAAAAACATTAGCTCAGAACTTAAAAAAAAAAAGTAATAGCAAAAAGGTTGCATGTTAATTATATACAGCATTAGGTGGTCATCAGTGTTATGTAGAATTTAATAATTTGAGGAATTAATGTAAATTGCCGACCGTCGTGTTATAGGAGATATGTTTCAATTACAGAGCAGCAAATTGGAGAAAATGCTGGTAAATTTTGGAGGTTTCTGAAATCGAGGAGGCGATAAGGTGCAGGTAAAAGCCAATTATTTCGCTGAGCATTTCGACTTTTTGTCAGAGCTTTAACGAAAGTTTTTATGGCAAACAAGAGCGAGTGATCGATTTAGTGTGAATGTCTAACTCAGGTAAGGTTTGATTGCTATCCTTAAAAATTAGAAAGAATGCTGATCCTGATTTGTTGCCTAAGAGGATGGTGAGGGTGTGTGAGCCTCTCTTCTATATTTTTATTAAGTATCTTTCCTGTTGTGTGCCCCAGCAGCACTCGTTTGCCACACCTATATTTAAAGTAGGGGATAAGTCTGATACCAAAAAGTACAGATGTTTGTATACAGTCTGAAATACCCAAGGTTATAGAAAAGATGATTTTACCGTTAATCAATGTGTTTATGGATATTATCGAAAAGGAACAGCTTGGATTTGAGAAGGACGTTCTACTGAGCCCAACCTTTTCATGTACAAACTATATTAGCACTGTGATGGATGAAGGTAGAGAGGTACATGCGATTTATATCGATTTCAGCAACACCTTTGATTTGTTAGAATAAAATGTATTGCTTGAGACGCTGAATTACTATCGCGTCGGTTTCACTCTTTCCTGATTCCTGCCGGGAAGAACATTGCAGGTTAGACTGGCTGGGTTTCTTTCGTCCAGTATTGACGTCGTCTCAGGTGTGTTCCAAGGGAGTCACTTGGACCCAAAGTTGTTTCAGCTATTCGTAAAGGACATTGGGCGCTGTTTTAGCTCAAAGTACCTTTTATTTGCTGATGACTTAGAACGCTGGCATCTGGTGAGGATTACATGTTGCTTCAGAATGACATGGGCTTTGGCCCACTAATGCCTACACAATAACCTTAAGTTGAATATAGCAAAGTGCTCTTATCAGATCTTTAGTCTCAGAAGTGCATGGGACTTTGAACACATACTGATATTACTGATAGAAGTGAACTGCAGAGAGTTAATGTAGTAAAAGGTGGACTATAAATTCTGTTACGCAGATCATTATGATGCAATCACAAATACAGGCCGATGTACGTTGGGCATGATAATAAGAATGTCCTGTGATTTTAGTAACAATGGTACTTTGACCAGATTGTTTCTATGTTATGTAAGATCTATTATGGAACATTGCTGTTTGATCTGGAGTCCGCATTCTGAAATTAATAGAGTGGCTAGAATATGTACAGCTGAAAATTTTAAAGCATTTACATTACAGAATGGCACAGGGAGGTCTGCGGCTGGATATGGATGAGGTGAGGGCGTGTCATGGTTTTGCCATGCTAGAGGATCACAAACGGTATTTCGAGCTATTTTTCTTATATAAAGTTATAAACAATTTCTTTATTTCTCCCAGTATCCTTGGAATTCTATATTTTTCCTAAATGCTCTAGTCACCGTTGCTGCCCTCTGAGCGTTGTAGTACCCTGCAGGGTTAGAACATGCCCCTTAACAGAGTTGCTAATGATGTTTGGTGTGTTTAGAAGAAAATTAAAAAGATTGGTTTGATAGTTACAACTTTAGTATCAGACCATCTTTTCGAGTCAATAATTTTCGGATCATTGGATGTAAAAAATGGCGTAATCGTTTGAAGTATTAAATGGAAAAATGGATAAGCAAATGTTTTTTGCCGACGTTTCGAAAAAATTAACCTGAACTCACTGCCATAGTTTTATGCTAAATGAATATTTTTAATAATCAATTATTACGACATATTTCTACACAATTTTAAACCGTACCATGTTGGGATAAAGGCAATATCCAAAAAACCACATACTTGCAATTTGTCTATGATACAATCAAATTTTAGTTTTATTGAAAGCAATTTTACGAACGCGTTCAATGTAGAATCGATTTTTCAGAAAAGTCTTTACGATATTCTAATAATAAAAATGTTTCACATATGTTTGCAAACATTATGACCCACACTGCATATTTTGTATTTTTCCTATTTTTCGACTTGCAGCAGTTTATTTAGTGTAATTATGGCCTTAATAAATATTTTTCAGATTTATTATGCATTTTTTAAAACCTCATTATTGTCTTCTAATTACTTAATTGTTCTTCAATTATTGTTTTCCTAGTTGCTATCAATTTTTCCAAAAATACGTGCAAATTCCGTTATAGAATATTTCAATTTATCATATTTTTTGCAATTTTAACTTTGTCTACCAGGTTTTGATCTTGGACAATAAAGCATATTTGACATTCCACATCCAAAGAGAAGGATTGATGTGTGATTGGCATGTATTGAATCCTTTTGACATTTTGAATCAAAATTTTTCTTCATAAATGAACTTTTTTATCAAGAATTATTATTTCAGAGAAATAAATATCTGAACCATGCAGCATTTAATGGTTCTTGTTCAAATTGTAGTTTTTTTAAGCTCTTGGAACTAATTTAAACATTTTACTTTCGGCTATTGGTCACCTAATTATTTTAATGATTTTTATAGAACTAACTAATATTTGCATTTGATATACAATGAAAATCTATTAAGTTCAAAGAACCCTTATAATTTTGTTTCCTGAATAAACTCCAAAAAAAAATTTTTATATGATAAAATCACTGATATGTTTTTTGTTTGGCATAACTGAGAGGAAACCACATTTCATAAAAATCAGGAATTCAATATATTTTTTAGGAAATCCTTGAAAACTATCTGAATTTTCTGGAAATCAATAGAATTATTTGAGAATCATTGAAATTCTTTGAGAATTATTGGAACTACTTGTAAATTTATGGAATTCCATGGAAGTTCAAGTCCTGTATATGCACAATTTTTCCCACACTGAACTTACCTGTTCAATAAGCAATTGTTCACTAGCTCTTACGGCATCATGAATTCTTCTTCTGTCAATGTCAACTGGATGATAATTGGGTAAACCTAATCCAACCCCAACGGAGGGTTTGCTTGGATTGCTAATAGAGTTATAGTGACACATTCTGTGGTAAGAAAGCCTTATTGGTTCGTAAGTATTTACAATCCTTGTTGAACAATTAAATATATTAATTGGCTCTAAAAACGGAAATATATATATTACTTAACACATAACACCAAATACTTGTTTTTAACATACTGTGAAAGGGTGAAAGTGAGAGAGGCTAATCAAAATGAACCATTAATTTTGAAGTTTATAGAAATTTAAAATCTTTGGCCACTTAAAATAAAAATAAGACGCTGTAACCCCTGTGTTTGATTCAATTAAAGAGAATCTATTTTACCAATTTGATAGCAATAAACTTCAATAGTTCGATTGTAGAGTTCACTCATTGCTTGGATTTCCAAGTGATTGCCATGCACATGCCAAGTACGTTTCCTAGCTACATATTTATCAAAATCTTCTGTTACATAAGGTTCAAAATAATCGCGGTTTTGGACCTAAAACATGAGAATTAACACAAAATTGTATATATAAGTCTAGATGAAATACACATTCAGTGTCTGTTTGAAAACAGCTTACTTGTTGCAATTTGAAAATGGCAAAACCCATAGATAATTAAATGAACAACTAAACACATTTAAAGTGAGAAATTTTCAAACTGACACCCTGTAAGCTCTAAACTAACAATGTAATTCATGCAGTCCTGGCGAACTTGATTATGAAATTCCTGATCTCCGTAGACCTGGTCCGCGATAGAACGAAAAAGGCAAGCTCCATCTTCATTCATTTGTTTTATTTCCCATCCCAAATTGGACATACCACGGGAAAAAAATTCATCTCTCTGAAAAACAAAAATATAGAAACATGACAAAACATCTATGTCAGCATTTACATCTAAAGCAATTATGCATAATGCCATAGCAAATTCCTAAACGTACTGGCTGATCGAATCATGGATTTTCCACTTGGCTGAAAATCAATTTGCCATAATACGACATTGATATTAGTTTAAAAAATAGTATGACAGAAAAAAAATTATAAAGTTTTATCACTTGGGAATTCAACTTAAAGGGATGTACTCTCAAAAACAAAAGAGTTCCCAAGCAACAAGTGGGAGCTTCATCCCTTAAACCCCCCCCTAACGTGCAATTCGGTAGTTTTTCGCGTTTTTCTCGAAAACTGCTGGCCCTACAAAAAAAACTATACTTGCAAAAAATGTTCTCCATAAGATTCTACATAAGAAAATATTCTACTACCTAAGTTGCTCAGAACAGAGGTTTCACAGCATCTGTGAAATGTGTATTGGTACAACTCTGAATACATAGGTTTTCGATAAACCACCTGTTGAAGTTACAACACTCTTATAGGAGCACGTCTCCGCGATCGCCATCGCTAGTGCGCAGACTATAGTCAAAAGCGGTCTTATCGTGAGGGTCCAAAAGTCACATTTTTCATTAACTGTCATTCCTTTGACAGATTTTACAGGCAAAATCTGCCATGCATGAAGTTTTTACTGAAAATTGTGACCTTTGGACCCGCTTCGGATCGCTTTTGACTATAGTTTATATCGATTAGCACGGTTTAACCTTTGCCAGTCAGTGTATTCTTATAATTTAATACTCGATCCGAACGTTTTGCTTCATCGCATGGTGTGGCCAAAAGAAGGTACCTTTGGAGATGTCTACTCTGCCTATACCAATTTTATTTATAAACGCTATGGTTACAAAGTTATTGTTGTATTTGTCGATTTCTCCGAGAATAGTGTTAGCACAAAAGGTGTCAAACGTCGAACACGAATGTTAAAATGTTCTACGCGTGATATTTTTTGACACAAACACAGTATTAGTTGAGTTGCAAAACAAATTTTTAAATAATCTTAACAAAAAGGAACGACTTATTTGACAATTTGCTGAATATCTGAAAAACCAAAATATAGGAACATGTATTGCACTAGATGATGCTGATGTCGAAATTGTTGCCACATCTCAGGAAAACGAACAAGTCGTGGTGGTTGGTGAAGACGTCGATCTTCTGGTTTTAATAATTGCACTTACCCCAGAAGGCACAGACATCATATTTCAAAGAGAGGCTTAAGGTGATATTAAAAAACGGCTAAATATTTCGAAGAACTTACAGGCATCTAATATTGTCCGCAATTTAAAAGAATCTTATTCATTCGTGCTATTAGTGACTGCGATATCACGTCAGGATTCTTTGGAAAAGGCAAACAACAATTTGTACATCTATTTAATCAGAAAAAAGGGCGTTAAGAGTGTAATTCAGATTTTTAATAACGCAATGAGCACAGATATGCTTATTTAATAACTGTGTTGCCCAATCGAGCAGTGCCGTGGTTCTTTCAAAATTACCTCGCACATCGGCAGCACTACAACAGCATTCCCGTCGTAGTAACCTTCAAGTGCAAATATGGCGTGGACAACATTTGTAGCCTGAGCCGCCCGCCCCAGCTTCTATTTTAAAATTAATAACCTGCAGTTGCAAACACGGTTGTGAAATGAGATGCAGCTGTACTCAATCAGACTAACGTTGTACAACTATGTGCAGAAATTGCCGAAGCCAGAGTTGTACCATATAGATTTTACAGATGCTGTAGATACTACAGAAGCCTTTTTATACATTTATTTTCACTTAGTGGACTAGGGCTCTAGGAGAAACTACTTAAAAAAACCGCACCGATAACTCTACCTTAGTGGTGGTGTGGAAACGAGTACTCTTGTATAATCCTTAAAACTTTTATATAAACCCATTTTTCACTATAATCCAAGCTTAATGAAGTCACAGAGTTCCGGAATAATATCAAAAATACGTGATTAAACCGTGTTCATTGCACCCCGAACTTCAATAGCTGATTTCTCGAAAACCTTTACTCTGAGTAGGAACCTTTTTTGTGTAGAATTTTATGGGAAACATTTTTTGTACATATAGTTTTTTCGTAAAATCAATAGTTTTCGAGAAATACGCGAAAAACTACGGGATTGCACGTTAGGGGTGGGTTTAATGGATGAAGCTCCCACTTGTTGCTTGGGAACTATATACAAGGATAATTCCTAAGTGGTAACACTTTATAACTTTCTTCTCTATTTATACTAATATCAACTGACTACATGTCAATTAGCTGAGGACGGGTTTATCAATGCTCAGCTAAGTTTGGCTAGCTTTTGGTTAAATTTCATCTAGTGATTAACCGTTTATCACCTATTTGTTAACATTTAACTGCTAGTTAAAGTATTTTTTAACTGACTGGAAATTCAAAGTGTCTTAGGCACTTAGAAGCAGGTTTAATGGTCAACATAACCTCATTTTGAGCACTGACTTATTTTAACGAAATGTATATAATAGGAATGACGAGGAAAAGCAAATATTAGATATTCTAGAACATGAGCATAGACCTTACACCATAAGAGAACGAGAATATAATTTTCATGATATGGTTAATTATGAATTTTTCGTATGTTTCGATTGAGAAATTTGTATTTTTTAGAAATTATAGAGCCCTAGTATGAAACTATAACCAAAAGACAAAGTAAACTATTTCGAGCATTCAACAGAAATTCGTTTCTTTTTTTATTCAGAGTAAGCCTATACTTTTAAAAATGTGTAGTTCATTAGTTTATTTATCAAATATATTTTTAAATCTATCTTCAAATAAGCAATAGGTATCAGGTACCACGTTAAAAACCAACAACCAAAATAGCTGAATACGTCAATTTGCCAAAAACGACAAGGGCTGAAGAATAAGTCAATGTTGTCTGTTAGAGCGTGGGCACAAATATAAGCATAACTCCCCTAAAGATTTTATTTTTATTTATTTAGCTCTGAATAAACTGCATACTAAAGCAAAAAGGTTATTTGTAAATATGTTGGAAATTTTTGACCAAGATCTAAATCTATACTTTAAACGCTTGAAAAGGCGTTCACAGGATTTGGATGATATACTACAACACAGTTTTACCGATAATACCGAAACACAATTTTTATACTCGACACGCCTTTCGTTAATAGCCCACTAAGCCAAGCTCGCCACCTCAAACTAATTCCTACAAAAGGTTTATCGACGGTTTTCGTTTCATCTGATCTATGGTAACTATCAAGCAAAATACCTAAGGTTTACCCTGCGAGCTTCCTGAAAATGCAGGGCCTTATCTCTGGAATCTTCTGAAATTGCATTTTAAAATCATATACATGTGATATATAGGCGCAAGTAAATAAATGAAGGATCCCCATGCTACTTTTTGAGTGCTTGCAAAGTTTGGTCACTTTCGGTGATGGAGAGAAACAAAAAAAAATGCGCAAAATTGCACAAAATTTCAGGACTAATGAAAAAGATTATTTCTTGTTGAGGATGTGTCCTTCACTTTTTGAAGAGAGTGCCATAGAGATACTTATCCAAATAGGTAAAATTCATTTTATTAGGTTTTTATTTGTTAAATCTTATTTTTAAATAACTGAACAGTACGACAATACGATATAAACTAAACAGGGTGGATCGTCATGGTCTCTGTCTGACGATATATGCAGCATTTCCACAGCTCATATTAACACATATCCCCTGTTAGGACACCCTTACAATTTGCTACACAAAAGTTCTCACACTGTCAAAAAATTAACTTCAGAATACTTTCAGGAGCATGTGGTCTTAAAGTCAAGACCGGGAAAATCCTGCTTCCTTCGAGATAACATCCCCATTGAGTTGGCGGTAGATTGTTTCCAAGCTATTGTTGGACCTGAAAAAATGTGTAGTGTTAGTTCTGACGTATATACCCTAGTAACACCAGATCGTCGCGTGACAGGCGAAATCGGTCGAGTGACGAACAGGCGACGCCGACGATGCCGTGCTACTAGGGTATGTGATTATTGTAATAATTGATATCTCATTAGCAACTTCTACCTGATAATAGGTTCGGAGTGCATGCTGAAACAAGGCAGCGAATGTTGGAGGTAACGTCGCCAAATCAAAGGATGCAGTTGTCGGTTGCTTGCTCTGTGCCTTGTAAAATAACTTTACGTGGAGCTCATCTATTGACGAAACATCCTGTTTCTTGCAAGTTATTAAGATAGTCCGATGACTAGTTCCTCGACTACAGCCGCCACTTGTTACGGACTGGTGTCCATAGCAGACTTTGTTTTATAACTTTGTTTCAGGACATAAATGTTTTCCAGTAGCTTGTAAGGCTGTAAACTTATCTTGCTTGAAACTTGCAGATGTTCTGTCGCCACCACTAACAGCGTGACCATAAAGGACAGCATGCTTCATATCTCCGATTTTTTTTTAGATTTCTCTGATGTTGAATAGTTTTGGCGATTGGCTGAACATTGCAGGATGCAGCATATAGATTGAGTGATACTGAGATGACTTGGCTACGAGCATTGCCAACAAATCTGTGTTATGGCCAACTAAAACAACCGGGGCAGTCTGTCTGCATCAAAAGCACGTCCTCGTCACCGTCCGCCCGATTCGTTGATATGCCTGCCTTGGTGAGCTGCGACTTCAGCAAGGCAATGAACCTAGCCTTGTGTTGGCATTGCCTAAGAAGTCAGTTTGGGTCACACTCAATGTGACCACTGAGAAGAAAATAAGATCAGATCATGTTCTATTTGTGACACTCCTCTACTGCTCCTGTATTTTAGCGTTTGGACGGTACTGCTGTACCCATCAAAAACAACTTTTTCCCCCAGGGTAATGGCGCTTAAAACATAATTCATAAAGCCAACACAGGTCAGCATAGTGCTGGGGCGATAGCTGAATTATTTTTCAGGTATGTCCTCAAGGATTTTATGTTCAAACAGCACAGCAAATTTCGATTTTACTGCCTTTCTCATCTTGATTCCATCAAACAGTGCAGGGGGAGTCGGCGAGAGTTCATGAGTAAGTTAAAAATTTTAAAGTTAACATAATAGGTGAAATATTTGTAAAAAGTTTCACCTATACCACATAGATGAAATATTTTCAGAGTAATTTGCTCACTGATAATTTACTGACTTACTTAAAAAAAAAGGGCGATAAATCTGGGTGTTTTTTCAGACACACAGTATTCTGTGGAATAGCTGATTGGAGTTTACAGGGATGATCTCTTTCTGGACTAGAATAACGCCCTTCATGGTAGACAAGGGAATGACCTTGTTTTTCTTTGATATTGTAACGTCCCCAAAAAATTGTCCTTCTATGCTTTGCATAACCTTCTGTCCAACTTCCCTCGCCTGATGGCAGTTTACCTTGTCATTAGCCACAGTTCCAGTGGTCAAGAGTACAGAGCATTATAAGGATCAAGCGGAGAGCGAGATCTAACCATACAAAAAGCTGGCTTGCATGATCTGAGTCAGATTTGCGAGACTCTACAGTCTCGCAAATCTACATGCTTCAGAGAATAAAAGAGAATTTGGACATCAAATAGTGCCGGATAAGTTAGTTTTTATTTCAATAAAATTGTTACCTGATCAGAATTTTGACTCTCTAACCCACAGAGGGCCTCCATGGCATTGCAGTGTTACGCATCCCGGAAAGGAATGCACGTAATGTGCGAGAGTGCTTTCTGTGCTCCCTCTGCTTCTTGTTAGGCCGCCTGACTTTCCAGAGGCCGCATCAATTCTTGGTCTATCACCTGAGCAGGCCAGTTTCCAAGAACTTTACGACGTTTGCTAAATAGACCCCCTTCTGCACATTTCTGGAAATCATTGGTCCCCATACTTTTCTCCAAATTCACACTTATCGTCTCTTGAAGCAGAGATTCACAACACAGAATGTACTGCATCTAACACATAAGAAAAGCACACCGTTGAGACATGCAGTGATGGCGGCGCCGGTAAGTAGACGCGGGGCGGGGAGGAGGGGATGGATGATGACCTCGGTGATGATGACCACGATGCAAGGCGCAAGGTGGAAGCCGGTGGACGCCTAGTCGTCCTACTTGAATTTTACGCCCATATTTCACATGTATATGTTTAAAAACGCAATTCCTGAGATAAGACCTTCAAATTCCAGAGAGCCCGCAGGGTAAACCTTAGGTATTTTAGTTGGTAGTTACCAGGGACCAGGTGAACCGAAAACCGTCGAGAAACCTTTCGTAAAAATTAGTTTGAGGTTTTAAGGATTTTTTACCCTATTTTACTGCACTATGAACCTGTTTAGCGAAACGGGCGATGGGTGTAAACATTGGATTTCGGTATTGTGAATAAAACTGTGTTATAGCCCAACGTATCTGACTATATAGTTTTTAATGCAGAACAGAGCTATGCTTTTAAAAATTATCATTAAAAAGCGAAAATTCTGAATCCGAATAAGCTTATATGATTTATTGACTTGAACAATTCGCTGCGGAATGAAACGAAATACATCCAGACAGAGAACATTAGGCTCTAACAGGGGTTGGTTAAACTTCAGGAGCCTAAAATAACATGCTTACTAGTATTGAGGTACTAACAAAAGACGATCAACTGCATAGTGTAGACGTGAAAAAGCTCAAACTCGAACTGTTTGATTTATGCCAGGCGTTGAATTTTGGAAAAACACTAAAGAATATAGTTCAGCAAATAGAGGGGATGAGAGCATAAGGACAGTTCTTTGGGAAGAATAAATTCTTGAGACCTTTTGGTGTCAATTAATTTACATATGTAAATCGATGTACCACCAATTAGAACTACAGGCTATTCAGGTACAACTTTAGATTATTTATATAAAAATCTAAATGATATTCTTCGATAAGAAATATCAGTGTTTTCCGCGGGTCCATCTGACCATGAAGCTATATTGGCAAATATCCCACTTAATAAACAAACAAAAAAAGATAAAAATATTTAATAATTTAACAATTCAATCTGAAAACGAAAATTAGCAAGAGATGTTTGCTTCAGGTGACCATATGGAGAATTACGTTGATAGGATTAAATTTCTTTTTGATATAGTGCGCCCAGTCATATTCGAACGTTTCTGTTTAAAAAACAAGGGAGCAAAAACGCAGGCACATGCTATTAAAAACTTCAGAATATAGTAGACAGCCAAACGTTTGCAAGAACGGAATTCTATAAGCATCAGCATTTAAAATTATACAGTTACTTTGTATCGCTGTTCATATGCTATCAAATGAACAAAACATCAAAGCTATATTGAATTGTTATAAAAAAATTGTCGTGAAAGTGTTTTAATATTACTTAATTTAAACCTTGCTTTCCCTCGTCTTGTTAAAGAAGTTGGAGTTGGGAATGGTTCTAGAAAAAAAAAATTGCTTTCTTATGTTTTGATTAAATAAAATTAGGCGAGCATATTATAATTAGTATTGCTTTAATGCAGATGTAATTGTGTTAATTCAAATTATCATAGCTGTATAGGAAAGCTTTTCTTTGCATTCCTTAAATTCCTTCCTAGGGTCAATAACGGATGGGCGAACAAACGCAAATTTTAATAGGAAAACCCTGGGTCATACAGGGAGTAAAAATCCCATCAATTAATTTAAGAACACTACATGCTATTATTTATTTAAGGCATATGTAAATAAATAGAGAGCTATTTATAGGCGTAATATCTGGTTAGGAAAAATACCTATTATCAAAACAGATTGAATATCCCCTTCATGGGTACGTCAAATCAATTATATAGTAAAGCCAGTGTGAATGCGAATATTTTAATTTAAAATACTTATTTAGCAACAGTGGCAGTGGCAAACAAATACTATTTCTAGCAAGGATCATCAATAGATAGTGTATATTAAAGACATTTGAGGCCCCTTCGGATAAGGTACTTTACATTCTTTGGGATGGCTGTTGTCGAGCCAATATGCAGCTGGACGAATTGATCCAGTGAATCTTTTGAGATGTACTAAGGAAATAATGCCTTTTATAGTACCTTGATATACTAACCAATTGTCAGTTTACGTTTCATATCGAAAAAAGTACAGAGAATGATATGTCTAATTTTTTGAACAGCCTTTCCATGGATCTATATGAGGGAAAGTTGCTGTGGCGCTAGTCCGCCATTTTTCAAAGAAATTTCATTGCATTAATTGCCGAATACTTCCGCAGAACTATATTCTTATAGGTTTAGGAGAAATGAACTGGATTGGTTTTCAGCGTATCTCTCCAAGTGAAGTAAAATTTTATGGTCACGGAACAATGTGTCAGATGTACACAAGATAAATCATGGGGTGACTAGGGTTCGGTTTCAGGACCCATCCTATTTTTATTGTGTTAACGACTTGACACATACGAGACACTTACATTCGTTGCTGTTGACACTATCATTTAATCATGAGTAAATAATGGAGGGGAATTGGAACTTACAATTGCAAGGGATCTAAATATGGTACAAGTCTTACTGATACTTATTGAAAAATAAAATAAATTAACTAACCTTTTGCCATTCTTCATCAGTAAGAACTCTATCTTTAACACTACTATCATCATACTCATCTTCACTATTGAAACCAGTCGCGTCTTCTTTCACTTCAACATTAATTATATTTTTATTATTATTGCACGTAGGTTCTACAGTCTGTTCTACATTATCAGTGTTACTGTCTAGAAGTGGTTCATTTCCAAGATCCCTTTTAGATACTGCAATTCTATCTCTTTTTTGTTCCCGTCTTATTTCCCGCTTCTGCTCCCTTTCTCTTTCTCTGTCACGAGCTCTATCTGGTTCCTTGAATCTTTTTCTCAATCGATCTTTTCGGTCTGTTTTACTTAAACAAAAGATATTTTTATAAATAAGAAAAATATAGTTAATTGTCATTTCTATTAAAAAGTGTTTCAAAAAACTTTTAGTAGAAATCCCCATTACCAATAATTTATGTTTTGCTTTATTGTCACATTCGTGGATTATTTTATAAACTGTTATAGAAAGCTTATTCTGTATGGCATTGCCCTGGATTATAATTCCACTAACAGTAACAAAATTATAGAGAAATTTGTCAAATTATTACAAGTATATATTGACCTAAAACCCAATTGCCCTCTTGCCCACTAAATTAAATTTGTTTCATCTAATTTAAAATCCTCCAATTGCATTAAAAAACATTCTAAATACAAAACAATTGTCTGAACCTTGGTCTGAACAAATGACTATTATGTTTATCTATACGTTACCGTGCAAATTGAAATAAGAAACTGTATTTATACAATATTTATACTACTTTTGTTATTTTGATAAATTTTTAAGTTTTACTCAATATTCAATATATTTCACGCTCTTACAAAATGTAAAAATACATCTAAATAATAAGAATCAAAATCTGTTCACTTGATCAAAATTTACTCACATCAACATAATTTACAATTAAATGGAAAAAAATTATTGCGATACACAAGTTTACACAAGTTGTGATTTTGACAAGATTCTAGTATATTTGTTCAGATATCCTTATTGAATGAAAATAAACAATATATTTTTGTAATATTATGTTAACAAATTGGGAATGATTGTTGCTAGTTCGTTGATAGAAGCAATGTCGACAAGAAAAAATTATAATTACGATTAAGTAAATTATCAGGAATACGTCGGGAATATTCCGGTTATCTGAGGAATACTCAGGAATTTTAGGAAATGGTCGGGAATATTGAAGAATACATAGAAAATATTGTCTGTTTGCGTTGAATTGCGTCTGTATTATTACGTTTACCTAGCGCTCAGCGTAGCGCTATTAGCGATACACTTGCGGTCTTGCGTCTGTCCTGATTTATGAGGCGCGCTATTGTGTAAGAGGAGCAATTTAAAAAGCGATTTCCCGTAACCAATCATTTATTAAAAGCCTGTTACTCTACTTGTGGTGATTTTACAAACTAGAGTACTCGCTGGGGTACAAACTATTCAAATAACACTTTGAAATTCGACGGAGCACCCAAATGAAAATACTATACTTACTTGCTCCTGACGCGTATAGAAATTACACAAAATTTACACACAAAAAATAGTTCGTCTTAAATTTATGATTATCGAATTTTTTTAAAGTCTGTAGCATTTTACTTGCATGTAATGGCTACTTACTACTCGTTCAGATGAATGACCTGAAACTATCATCCTTATGAGTAATAGCCATAATTATATGCTTGCTGAATAATGTACTATTATAATTTCCTTGATAACCTCATTCTTATATCTCTTCAGCTGTGTTTTATGCGAATTTTTTTTAGTGCCAAGACTAAATTTTAAAGCCAAATGCTCATAAGTGCTCCTCAGAAGGCATTGCTGACCTATCAATATTAAACTCAAAAAGCAGAAAAATGGCAAACTTCCTCTACCCTCTCTCAATTGCAATCATTTAAAATGTTGACCACACAGTACAACGATAATTCAGATGAGTCCCAAAACTTAAAACGAAAAGTATAATGTCCTCACTTCTGAACTGAAAGCAATGTCCTCTTGGTGAATGTAATAAGTGGATTACAATGCCTTTCAAATAAAATTGCACTTTGTGACTTACAGATATTGATAATTTGATATATCATCAAATATATCTAGGTAAATAAAAAAATAATCCTTTTTAAACAAACAGTCTGTGATAAAGGATTGTAATAATTAAAATAATATTTTTTGATATACAGCAATAATACCTACCAAAGCTGTACCTCATTAAATTTACTTTCATATCTTGTCAATCTCAAAACTACATTAACTAATTACATTGTACAAAGTAATATATGTTTGATTGGCTAAAATCACATAAAAACAAGCACAAAAAGAAGATAACGAAATTATGTCAAATAATTGAAAACTTCTAACTGATCTTTGATTCATGTATTCGTATTATAGTAAAATCGCTAAATCTAATACTTAAATGTAAAAACACTAAACAATTACATGGCAGTAAAACCACATAACCGAGAGAACAGCAAAAATGATATGACTTGTATGATTTATTTCATGGAAATCCTACTCCTATAGAATAGAGTAAGATCAAAATATCATTCGACGAAGTATTTTTTATGACCTATTGTGATAAAACAAAAATTTGTTTGGAATTTGGGGTATTGTGGGTAACAGCAAACTAAATAACCACAAAAAATTTCTAATTTTGTACCAATGAAAATAAAACAAAAACCCTATTTATATGCAATGTAAATACCAAAAAGGTCGAAGTATAACCATAGCTTCTTTAGGCTATGGCATAACTACTAAGTAAATACATTATTATCAAGATTATTACCTGTACTTTTGATATTTTATTACTTTCAGAAAAACAAAACTTTTGGATCGAACAGCTTTTTCAAGGAAATACCGTGGAGATAATAAAAGACTTGTTACAGAGTTTATTTTCTGTTATAGAAACGAAAGTAATGATGAATAACAGAAACTGATTATTATTACACCTAATTAATAATTGTAATTAAAATTATATTATAAAGAAACATTTTAAAATAAAATATTGCATTATTATTCATGCATATTGTTACCCAGTTGCTTAGTACCAAAGTAAAATACATTCATGCCCAGCTGGCAAGAGAAAAAAGGAAACCACATTTAATTTTATTTATTCCAAGGAACTTGCTCAACTTGCGTAAATGTATCTTTTGCTTTTGCGGTTTGAACATCTTGATTTCTTCATTGCAATATATTCTTGAGAAGTTGTTTTTTGTTAATCTTTTCAGGACCGCGTCGACTAACCTATCATACCGCAGCCACCGCTTCTGCGGATCCGCCAAGTTCCGGTCTCAAACCAGCCAATTTATAATTCCAACAAAATATATTTTTTTCGGCTTGCTTTTGGTCAAGCAGAAACATCTGTAGAAACATTTAATTAAAAGGAATACTAACTTTCAATTATGAAATATATTTTTACAAAATGTTTTATTTAAAAAAAAAAAATAGCGATATCAAACAACTGCCAAATTTTTATCTGACTTATAAATAGCAATATATAATAAAAAAACATTTGTAAGAACAACTAAAAGTGATATATTGAACACTAGATATAGCATACAAAAACAAAAATCGAAACTCCGCTGCAACAAAAAATCAACGAAAAATTATATAAAATATAATTAAAACTTAAGCACTGTGTGGGACCTCTCAAAATATCCAATCACACACAAAGGTAGCTAGTTACATGGTACGCAACAATGACTGGTTTCTTTTCTGAAAAATGCAATAACCTCATAATCGTAGGGAATCTTCCACGCGGTATCAACATTGGCGTCCCTATCATAATATCTTTTGACCAATACTCCTTCACATTATGTTTTAAAACTTGGGGCAATAGAAGACATACTGTTAAAAACACATACACCTCGTCCGCTAAAATTTCTTTGTGGTTCGTTTTATATTTAGAGGGGTCGTTGCTTACCAAAAAATCGTAGTATATATTCGACTGTCTTAAGATTTCCTTTACAAAGTCCACGGGAATCAAATTCTCAATTATTTCCAATGGTGATGGATCTTTTGCCGAAGACTGAATCCATCAACCAAAATTAACATCATGAAACGTATATAATTTTGGCTGCAATTCACCTTTTCAATAGAATTATTATTACTACTTATTTTACTTTATTATTATTATTATTTATTTTATTTATTACCATTAATAAACAGTTTATAATAATTAACAATTAACATGGTGGTAAATATAAAACACTTTTTATGTATTATGTGCATTGAGGCACCTAGCTGATTTAACAGCAGCATGGGCTTAAAAGAACGGTGTTTTTATATGTAGCTTACTTACATTTTGTAGATACATAATGTCAATCCAAATTTAAACAGCATTTATTTAAGCTATGATAACTACCACCTAACCTATCTAAGTAAATACTATAAGTAAATTAGCATAATTCCAGTAATGATGAATGAAATCTTAAAAGATATTTAAAAATTATCTATATTTTTCAATGATACTTATATACAATTTACATTTCTTTACAAAATGGCTTTCAATTCAACTGGCAAAACATTTTACGATTTAGGACCAAGATCTATCAAATAAGGTTGATTAAGAGTCTTATAACTCATTGGTATCAGAAGGTCTCTCTGGATTTCCCCCCCTTGTATCATGCTGATTAGTTTGATTTTCATTTTTCACTCTAAACATATGAACAAACGGAGATTATATGCAAGGACCTAACGTTAAATACTTCCTTACTGTATAGCAGATATGTAGGATAGGTACCGTTTTTCTTTTTAAACATTAGAATAGAATAGAATAGAAAAGATTTATTTGTTCCATCGTAAAATAAATTACATAGACCTCAGAGAGGTGAAGAACGTGTCACACAATTTTAAATATTTGTTACAATAATAATAATAATAATAATAACAATAATAGTACAATATGTTATATCACCAACATGACAAGTACAAAAATTACAATACATAGTTAAAACATTATCACAGGATCACAGTCATTGACATTATCAAAACTTAAAATCAACATTACAATCAAAATGAGTACTGAAAAAATTCTCCTACATTATAGAACGGATTTTCAACCAATATACCTTCTAGAGCATTCAAAGATTCTTTCTCTGAAAGAGACCTTATTGTATCTGGGATTTTATTCCAGATTTTTAGTAGACCAAAATGAACATTTCTCTGTACAAATGTGTACCTTGTTTTGTCTAGTAAGAAATCACTTTTTGTTCTAGTGTTATAATCATGTGTTTTGGCATTTGATTCGAAAAGTGCTCCATTCTGTAATATAAACTTTATTGATTCCAAAATAAATAAGTTTGTAACTGTAAGGAGTTTTCTTTCTTTAAACACAGGTCTGCAGCTGTCTCTATTTTTTACTCCG
>JAEQML010063460.1:0-23129 GCA_016904865.1 Pissodes strobi
CTTCGCCAGAAATGCTTTAACACAGCATTTCCTATGCAAAGAATTAACGGTAAAAAGAAAACACCCTGCTTAGCTAAGGGTCTTAGGGTTTCCTCTGTAGATATGAGATGTCTGCATTTTATTAGAAAGTTTACCCAGGATGAGATATTTCTAAATTTATTTTTAGAGATATTGAGGTTTGTACCGAAAATTGCTCAAGTTGGCTAAAAAAAGTACTATAAGGACTGTTTGAATGCGTCGGGGAACCTGCAGAGTGAGAGCTGGGCCATCATCAGTGAGCTCAGGAGAGCTCATCCGACGAGAGAACCCCAGACATATTGCCAGTTAGACTTACTGATTATTTTTGCTCTATCGCTGGAAACTTGAAGAGCAGGATTAACCGAGTTATTGGTCCCATAGACTACATGAACAATTTCGTTGTTGGACAGTCTTTCCATTTTCATGCCACCAATCCTTTGGAGGTGGCATGTACCGTTGCAGCAATAAAAAGATATTTCTCTCGCTTCCTGAGGCTGCTGTTTAGGCTCTTTCAGAGGCCATAAATCATTCTTGGATTCTTTAAGATGGCTAGAGTGATCCATCTCCACAAGGGAGAGAGCTGGATAATCCCTGCAATTTTAGGCCTATCTCACTGCTGTCCTCACTCTTAAAGATTGTTGAGAGACTTGTCAAGGATTGCATGGTGTTCTTTCTTGAGGATAAAAAAATCCTTCACCATAGTCAGTTTGGCTTTCAACCCAACAAGGGTACCAGCAATGCCATTTTTAGATTTTTGGAGGATGTTTTCCTGAACCTTAATGTGTGGGAGGCGGTTGCGGCAGTCTTCTGTGACTTGTCAAAGGCATTTGATTGCATTACTCATGGAACATTGCTGCAAAAGCTTGGCATGTATGGTTTTAGGGGCAAGGTATTGCAGAGGTTTCAGTTGTTTCTTGGTGATCATACTCAGAGGCTCAGTTTTGTCTGGGTCGTCGACGATAGAGTGGGGAGGTCCACAGGGCTAAATTTTGGGTCCTCTTCTCTTCCTGTTGTATATTTAACGATTTGTTTCTGATCAATGTTCGGGGGCATCTCACCCTCTTTGGCGACGACACCACAATTTTGTGGCATGACTGGTGTCGACAATGATATCGTCGGATCTTCCTAAGATTGGGGAGTGGTGTGATTCGAATTTCTTGTCCCTAAACGTTTCCAAGACAAACATTGTGGCATTTAAGTGTGTTCTTGATGGTTTGGCCATTGCTGGATCACCTTTGGAGAGCAGTACATCTACCAGTTTTCTGGGTGTTAAGATCGATGGCCATCTGAAATTTGACAACTATATTTTGACGCTTGGGAAGACGGTTGCTTCTGGTTGCTTTGCTATGCGCACTGTGTCGGCGGAGATTGGGATTGATGCTGTTAAGACGATTTACCATTCCCTGGTCATGTCTGAAGCAAATACCTGTTAAATACACTATTTGTTTTGCAGAAACGTGCAGTACCTGTACAGGGTCGGCAGTAGAGAACCATGCAGATGGGTTCTTTATATCCAAGAAAATCTTAACATTAACATCACTATTTATACTTGAGACGGTTTGCATGATTTACAAATTCAGGGACAGTCTGCCTGTATCAGAGCATGGATATGGTACACGACAAGCACAAAATATATATCTGCCAATCCCTTCTTCGGCACTGACTCGTGCGTCTTTAATTTATGAGAATAGTAGGATTTATCTCATTACGACCTGTCTAAAATTTAATATGTTAAAAGTTGCTTATATACAGATAAGGATACTACGAGTTGAGGAAATATTACAGCGAAAATTATTAAATTCTTATAGCTGTTATGATATGTGATTTGTTTGCTTCAAGATGCTTATTTTAAATGTTAATGTTTGTTTTTATTTTTTGACTTATTTTTGATATTTTATATTTTATTTTTTTAGCCATTGTGGTGTGATATTAATATATTCTTTTAAGCTTGTGTTTTCTTTGTTTCATTGTTATTTTGGATGGTAATTGACATAATGGCACTGTTGGACCTTCTTAAGATCTGTGTTTTGTTAAGGATAGTTTTAAGTACTTCCTGATTTTTTATTGTTTTTATTATTCAGCTTTGTCAATAACATTGTTTCTGTATGTTCGACAATAAAGCATACAATGATTGATTGATTGATTGACTATTATTATTATTCTTTAAAGGAGATGCATGAGAAGCATCTTCAACCTGAGGAGTGTTGAGACCTGTAGACCTAAATTTGTTCAATATAAAATTCTTACTTTCATATCCACATACATATAATGAATCAATAATATTTGTGAAAGAAAACATGAACCTTTCCAATTAATTTAATAGAGATCACCACCACAGCACTCGATTTAAGAGCAATCTTAAGGAAAGTAACTGCAACTTTACTTATATTTGGGCCTACTACACTCTGGATGAGTTTTTGGGTGACATTCTGTGACCACTGGTTGCTTTGGCATGTTGTATTGTACATGATTGTTATTTTAAGTGTGTACCATTTAGGGTTTTAAATTAAATGTTATTATAATTTTGTGATTAATGATCTAGGCTTATCTTTTCTTGATCTGGACTTATATTCAAAATTGTAAGCCTATTTCTTTTTCCTCCAGATTTGAATTTTATTGTTTATAATTTTACCACAAATTTAGAAAATTATCAATACATCACATTCTAAAAATGTTAGGCTTACCATGACATGTCCTACACCCTCTGGGTATTTAAAATGTTTTTGTGCTTGTAATTGTACTGTTCTTTTTTTTGCACAAATAGACTTTTCTTTTCATTTCATATTAGGATGGATCTTAATTGACAGATGTGGCAAACACTTTGGCACTATTCTTAACTTTCTGAGGGACGGAAGCGTTTCTTTGCCGGAATCTAGCAGGGATACGGCAGAACTTTTAGCGGAAGCAAAATATTACTGCATTGAAGAACTAGCAGAATCTTGCAACAAGGCGTTGCACAAAAAGGAGAGGGGCGAGCATGACCCAATATGTATGGTAAGCTTTTAGTTAATTCTTTATTTAATGTTCCACCTTCTCAGCCAAGCTGGCACTATTCTAAACAACAGTCCTGTGCTCTAATTATATTGTAGATCCTATACTGAAGTTGTCCTAGATCTTCATAGAGAGAGAAATTGTCAAGAACCAAATCATTGCATTATCCTTATCTTTAGTGTATACCCTATTTCCTTGATTTATTTTTGTATTATTGTCATCCATCATCCACAGTTTTTAAGCCTCTCTGTGCTTCTTTTGTATTAATCTGTTAAGCTCTTTATTTCTCTCAGCGTTTGATGTTTTATCCTTCCGGCTAACATTTATAAGTTCAAAATCTTTATTATGGCATATTGTAATAATAATATTTTCAACTTTCTCTCCAATGTGAAATCTTAAGAAATAGATCTTAAAGAAATTTTATGAAAACAATTGCCAAGTGATGAAATATCGGTTTTATCATTATAAAAATCCCAAATCTACCTATCGGCACCTTTGTATTTGTATTTTTGCTTTAAATCTAGGTTCCCTTAATAACATCCCTGAAAGAAGAAGAAACCTTGATAAGCTCCAACTCAACCAAGCCAGCTATCAAACTGTTGATTAATCGACATAACAACAAATATTCGTACACATCAACTTCAGACGACAATCTGCTCAAAAACATTGAGCTGTTCGACAAGCTGTCACTCTGGTATAGTAACCGAGTCATGTTCTTGAAGGACGTCATTAGTACTGGTGAAATTTGTTGTTGGATTTTTTACGGGCATGGTAAAAAGGTATGTATGTGTGTTTAAGTAGAGACTATTGCATTATTGTGTTGAAAATCATTCCCACTTACTTTATTATATGGCTGGTTATAGTCAAATTACATGGATTCATTTCACTCTTGGGAATATTATCATGTTCATGCAGATTTAGATTCTGATGTACTTTTTGGTGCTCAGGTCTCTGAAGTATGTTGCACGTCAATAGTCTACGCTACCGACAAGAAGCACACCAAAGTAGAGTGTCCTGAAGCTCGCATCTATGAAGAAACCTTGAATATCCTGCTCTATGAAAACCGCAACGCCCCCAACCAGGAACTGATGCAAGCAACGTCAACGAGAGCGGCTGTTAGCGGCATGTCTTCGTACACAAGCGACGAGGAGGAGGAACGTTCAGGTATTGAACGATTGAGATCTAATAAGAGTAGCAACACCAGCTGATTTCGCAGGAAAAGTAGATCCTTACCAAGAACTAATCATTGCTAAAGTTATTATCCACTAAGGCGAAATATTTTTTCTTGGTATGATGGGGTCCAAAATGGGTCGTCCACCTAATAAGACTGGCAACTGTTTCTGTTAAACTTCTACCAGAATAATGAATGCATCATAGAAAAGCTGCGCATCTAGTAAATAAGACACTCCCTGGCTGATTTAAAGGCATCAATTACCCATCCTGGTCCTCATTACAGACATTTACAATGTTTCTGTGTCATTGCTTTTAGGAGTTTAAATCGTTAATGAAATATCAGCATTTTGTATATTTATATAATATCCTGTCTAAGCAGTAAATCGAAACTTATATTAATTTATTAGGGACTGTTTATGTCTTAAATTAAAATGGATATAATGTATCTCTTCAGGGGATGCAGCGATTCTTAAGTCTCTGTCCCCTCTACTAGCATTTTTCGTCGTATTATATTTTTCTGATGTAGTGTTGTTTTTTTCAAAAATATTTGTAGTGTCTACATTTTTACCCTGATTGCTTCCTCTCTCACGATAAAGACACATTTATGTGTCTAGTCTAGGTTTCTACTTGCCAAATTTCATATTTCTATCAGAGAGGCAAGGCAACTATGTGATAATTTTCCTTTTGCTTGAAGCATCCTAAGGCTGAGCCAAAAATTTGTATTTGATCATTTTCTCAAGGTATTTTTTACTACAAGTGAGATAAGGTATTCGGCGGTAAAAATATACATGTAAACAGAACTTGGTTGGTAAATTGAACTGCTTTACGCGTGAAAATGCATTTTACTTTCTTAGACTTGATGTATCTCAGGATATATTATCAGATCCAGCATTTTAAGATCCCAAGGTGGACTCAAATGTATATTGTCATAACATATATAATATATGCTTAAATAATAATTATTATTCTATTACATGTATTCTTGACAGATTATAATGCATCATAACTATTACTTGCAACTAAGGTGAATGATGTAGCTAGTCAATTTTCAAATTTTTTGCGTAAGTACCAACATTTTAAATTTGGGTATTATATTTTTATATATACTAAACCTTTGATACAGCATTATTTGCCTTTTACAGAGTATCTTGCTATTTCTCCTTTACTTGATGAGACTAGACTTAGGTGAAATTAAATCAATGTTCTATCTTTTTAGTGCATGGGATCCCTTATAATCAACTGAATTCATATATTTGTAACGGCCAAGATTATAGTGTAAGACTTTTTTGATATGTTTGAAGTATTTTAATTGAATCTAATTTCATCTACTATGAATCCAACAAATCATATAGATCTTACGTCCCATATTCCAATTGCCTTATCTTATAACATATATTGCGTTTATATTTTATTATTTAGTCAAGGGATTCAAGTTTAGTCAATTTATTGGGAGAGTTGGCCCTTAGGTCATCTAGCAGTGTTTCCGTAGCAAAGATTAAATGGTTTATAATTGCAGCTGATTTTACTCTGCGTGCTTTTCCAGGCTGTGTATACATGTGGTGCTCAGGAAATCACGAATTTCTTCCAGCCGAACAAATTTCCCCCCTCAGTTGTGGCAGTTGTCTTCTCCATCTTGTTTTATTGCCTTCACAAAGTTCTTTATGAGCCCCATAGTTGCATTTTTTTTGTACTTTATAATACAAGTTAACAAGCAAAATAAATTTGAAATATATCAGAAATTAAAGAATAACAATTAGTTTAGATTATAACATTAGGTATCCAGTTGCTTAGCACGTTTGAGATATAGTGTATAATTTTATATATTATGTCAATTGTCTGTTGACCTAGTTCCTCTGTATGTGTGTTTCAGCGGTGAACTGAGCCCGGCTCCCCGTTGCCACCTATCATCACCACCTCCGCCTTCCACCAACATCATCCATCACCGCCCATCACCACCACCCGCCCATACGTCCGCCCGGCACCGCCACCTTTGCTCTCTTGCCGTTTGTATCTTGCGTTTTGCGTTGTTGGCTCCCACGTCGCATTTTTTTCCCTGCTCATCGTAATGCCGCTGACTAGGTAGGTAGGTATCATGTTTTATAATGTTTTGTACTTTTGGTTTGTTCAATTTTACAGCATTGATTATTTGATATATGATGTTCTAATAAATAGTGCGGACAAGCAATAATTTATATAATGCAGTAAAAAGAATAATATGGAGTCAAGTAGTGAGGCAAGTGTAAACTTTTTAAAGCTTAGGAAATCACAGCTATCGCCATAGTGTTGCTTTACAGATGTTTACAATTCCAGGATAATCATTATTTATTGGGATAAATGGAAACACCTGTTTGGTAGCGAGAAAAATCGCTTTTGTAGTAAAATAAGCATAATCAAAATTACTTACTATACAATTACTATTTTTCTACCATAAAACGTGCCACAATAAAGAGCAACAATATTGTAACACTTTCTTTCACGGCCATACACGAATTAAAAAAAAAACGCGACTTTGGGTGCTGTTTTCGAGTAAACGATTTGGGAAGAAGCAAAATGTCAAATTAATGTGGCGTTCTTAAAATTTAATTACGTTTACTCCTCTTGACCCCAGTATTATCAATATAACAACGGTTGAATATAGCCACTGCACGAATTATTCGTGCAATGGGTGTAACCAATTCACTTCTTACCATTGGTGCTTCGCAAACTGTGAGAGATATGAAGTCAGTTAAATGAGGGCAACATTCAAATTCAAATTCAGAATGCTTTTTTATCGAAAGACAATCTTATTGACAAAGCGTTATAAAAAAATAAGAGAAAAAAAATAGGTCTTTCAAACACATCAGTAAAATAGCAAAAATATGGTAGGTATACATAGTCAAAAAAAAAAAAAACAAAAATAAAAAGTTCGATAAACAATAACAGTCATTAAAATATGTAAAAATCTAATAATGATACATATGTATATACACAGAACAAGAATAAAAATATATACAGACAAAATACAAACATAATATTAAAAAATACATAAATAAATATAGATAAAAACATAAAATTGTATTATTTAAATTGTAAGAGGTGTACACATATATATCACAGTCAAACACAAATTATAGGCAATTAAAAATGTAAATAAAAAACACAGTAGTGGCATAATAAAATAAAACACAACAGTACAGTTGATTAAAATATAAAATTAGGTTATAGGCAAAGAGTATATAATGTAAAGAGAAGACAGCCGGCGAATTTCCTTTGATCTTTCGTCAGCCGTTTCAATGACCTCGTCCCTTTAACTCGGAGATATCGCGACGTTGCCGGATGTAACTTATTATCAAGGCGGGCGATGTTGACGTCAAGTCAAACAAGATGGCGAATGATCGAATTCATCACAGTGGGTCGAAATAACGAAAATAAGGTCAACATTTACTAAATATCTAATACTTTCTGCTAGGATAAAATTTTATATCGAGTGATTTTCATTCAAATTCTCTGAATTTGCTTTAACTTTTGCATCTTCTTAAAATCTCAGTGCTCAACTTATTTTAATTAAAAAATGTGATAAAATTCAATTTTTTAATGTTTCCGGCGAATTTTTATTAAAATTCATTCAGGACGTCTAAAAGCTTTAATTAATCAAATAAGAATTTCCTTCAGTTTAAATAAAAAAGGTGTAATCAATATTTTTCGATTATTTTAAAGGAAAGTTTCATTCAAAACATAAAGGGGATAAACTCTTAATATGTAGATAAACCAACGAAAAAGTAAATTCTAGTCGAATCTTACTTTAAAGCTTCATATTCACTTCCGCAAATTTCGCCTTTTTTGACAGTTGTTGATTTTTCGCGCGAATGTAAGTTTTGGTCCATACTCATTGACGCGAAATTTCGTCGGCGAATATTTGCTAAAGAGTTCAAATAGTTTTAACTTTTTTGCGAAGTTTTGCTTTTAGTGGAATAGGTTTTATAGGGTAGATCCAAGTACCGGAAGATATAAGCAGTTTAGTAACATATTTTTAAGTCTAGAATGAACTAATTGCGAAAATCAGATTTTAAAAATATATTTCTAACTGAAAATTTTCTTTTCTGGTGTCATTTATTTATTTATTTATTTATTTATTAAATATCACAAACAATAGCCAAAGTGGCTGGTGTTTGTACATAAACATACCTATTTAAAATAAATCATACAATTAGAAAAAAAAAACTAAAAATTTACATAATATCTTACAAATACATAAAACATTTTTACAATGATGTGAGTAAATTTAACTTTATACTACATTAATATTAATTTTATTCTGGAAGAAGTAAGAGACTGGGGAAACCATCATAGAATATAGATTTGTCCAAAAGGTTCCACAGCCTCACTCCCACACTCAATGGTGAGAAAAATCACATATTAGTTCTAGTCTTAGTGGGATCAACCTTAAATTCATGATCATTTCTGCCTATACAGAGTGCTACAAATTCGTTTCTTTGTATGGGTATCTCGAAAACCGTAAGAGATACGAGGTCGGTTAAATTGGGGCAAAGTTGCGCAATTTAAGGGTGATTGACATGCTGTCGAGAAATTTAGAAAATTCCGTCTATTTCCGAAGATATCCGTAAGAAACCGAAAATCATCTATTTTATTTTTATTTTTTCCTGCCTTTGTTTGAAGAAATAAAGTAAAATAAATGTCACATTCTTATTGCCACTTTTACTCCTCTACAAGCTGACGTTATCAAATTTTATATACGACGTTTCGCATTCGGGTCCCCTTCATCAACTTCATTTTTTTTAAATACGGACCTGGAATCTTTATCTACTTTTTAAAAAACATTTGATCCACTAAAACCAACGATGTATCGCACTTATCAATAAATCAACAAATCTAGATTTTTTCCATAAGAGATAATGTGTTAGACAGAGATGAGGCGATCTTTTCTGACCCGATTTCATTTATGACATTATTTGTTACCACTATCGGACAAGTGTGATACATCGTTGGTTATGGGAAACCAAAGGCTTTTCAAAAATTAAATAAAAAATCCAGGTCAGTATTTAAAGAAAATTAGTTGATGAAGGGGGCCCGAAAGCGAAACGTCGGATTTAAAATTTAATACCGCCAGCATGTAGAGGAGAAAAAGTGGCAATGAGAATGTGACATTTATTTTACTTTATCTATTCAAACAAAGGCACGAAAAAATAAAAATAAAATAGATGATTTTCGGTTTTTTACGGATATCTCCGGAAGTAGACGGAATTTTCTAAATTTCTCGACGGCATGTCAATCACCCTTTAATTGCGCAACTTTGCCTTAATTTAACCGACCTCGTATCTCTTACGGTTTTCGAGATACCCATACAAAGAAACGAATTTGTAGCACCCTGTATAGGTAGGTGGATGCAGTGCACTTTTCAAAGCAAACAAGGATGGAACACCAGACTGTACCTTGTGCATCATCAGCCGTAGATAATTTTCTCTGCGTTGATGCAAAGTAGGCCATTTTAAATTATTTAATGTCAGAGAAGGGCTGAAATCTCTTACAAAGTTCAGATAAACCCAACGTACAGCTCTCCTCTGAACCATTTCCACCTCATTTCTAAGGCCTAACTGGTTTGGATGCCATACTGTAGGACAGTATTCAAAAAAAGGCCGAACATAAGATAGATAGGCCTTTGCTCGAGCTCCCCTAGAATTTTTCTTTAAATTCCTCATAACGAATCCTAAAATTTGGTATGCATCTCTAACCAGACTGTTGATATGGGATTCCCAGTGAAGATTAGCTGAGAATTCAATTCCCAAATATTTTAGAGTATTTATAGAGACAATAACCTTGTTAGAGATCTTATACTCAAATTGGACCTTCTTTTTGCCAAATGAAATAAATTGACTTTTAGAGATATTCAGCTTCATGGCATTTGATAGAAGCCATGCTTCGATTTGTAAAAGGTCATCTTCTTGAAGACACATTGCGTCGGTGTGAACCTTGATTGTCCTATAGATCAAGCAGTCATCAGTAAAAGGCATCACTGCAGAATTCACTGCAAGTGGCAAATCATTTATGTAAATTAAAAAGGCCAAAGGACCAACCAATAACACTCCCCTGTGGGACACCTGATGAGACCTCTCTCTGTGTTGAAAGAGATCCAGCCACCAATACACATTGGGATCTACACAGAAGAAAAATTTGGAACCACAAAATAACCCTTTTATCAATATTTAAGTTGGAAAATTTAGCCATCAACTTATCATGAGGCACCACATCAAATGCCTTTTTAAAATCCAATGCAATAGCATCAACCTGGCAATTAGTCTCAAGTGACTGAATTAAATCATGTGTGAGGGAAAGAAGGGCTGTTTCACAAGAGTATGTGTGTCTAAAGCCATATTGCCTATTATAGAAGAAATTTGATTGCTCTAGTTGCTCTCTTATATATTTACAAATTATTTGCTCAAATATTTTACAACACACAGATGTAAGCCTAATAGGCCTGTAATTTGTTGGGTCACATTTTTTTACCAGCCTTATGCCATGGAATTACAATGGCTCTCTTCCAGTCACTGGGTAATGAAGAGTTATTCAAACTAATATCGAACAATACTTTTAGGTAAGAACTAATACTATCAGTTGTCAACTTCAGCAGGTCACTGCTTAGACCATCAGATCCCTCTGTAAAGCTACATTTACATTTTCTCAAACACCTGACTATATCTCCCCTGGTAAACTGAAAAAGCGCAATATCTGCAGGTCCTACAAGGGAATCTCTAGAAAAATCAAAAAAATCTGTATTTTTCCTAGAAAAATTTGTGCAGAAATAATCATTAGAACATTAGCTTTATCAGCCGAAGTTGAGTGAACTCTGTCACTGACAATCAGGCATGGTAGATTTCTGGTAGAACCCTTCTTAGATGAAATATAATTATATAATTTTTTCCACTGTTGAGATTTAGCTGGTGGGTATTTCGTAGTTTTAGGATAATTACCAAAAGGGCACAAACGGGACATAAAATAATAATATCTTCACCGAAAAAAATTATATTTAATATTATTATCCAATGGTCAAAGTATTTATTCTACAATTTAACTAATGAACCCAATGCCTGAAAAGAATAAACAAATAAATATAGCAAAGCAGTCAAGAAATTTGAGGTTTATTCACAATTATGGTAGAATTCGTAAAAAAATAATTTTTTTCGCCGCGAATAATTTTAAAGCTGAAAATGACAGTTTATGTCAAAAAGGCGAAATTCGCGAAAGTGAGTATGAAGTTCAATTATTAGAGTAGAATTTTCTGAATGTTTAGTAATAAAATTAGAACAATTAATGTTTTATCAGAAATCCGAGGATTTTTTGAGAAAAGTCATGAAAAATGCATGTAGCAGTTCTGATTGTAAAATATCAATTGTCTCGTTAAAGTCTTGAAGTTGGGATTCCAATTTGGTTTTTAAGTTTGATACCTCTGTTGTGAGAAGATCGGTTTGGGTCTGGACTGAGATCTGCACCATTGCCGTAATTTTTGACTTGCTGGGAACCTTTTCGGTGTTTTTTCTGCAGTGTTCTAATTGCTCTTGGAGGTCACCAATATTTTTTTTTAGTTTTTGTAGTTCGTGTGGTTCAATGTCTGGTACTTTTTGAGTGCGCTTTATGCATTGTTCTAATTGTTTTTGGAGATCACCAAGTTCTTTTTTAAGTTTGGGTAGTTCGTGTCAGGGACGGATGGGACCCTACTGACTGTCCCGGGAAAGTTACCTTAAGGGGCCCCAACCCTATGTAAAAACTTAGTAATTTAAATGATGAGCAATATGTATTTATTTTTTGATATTACACTTTTTTAATATATACATTAAAAAAAAACATAATAAATACATCACTAAGTAAATGAAAGTAAAACTAAACTAATTAAATTAAAATACATGTTTATATATACCTATCTATAACTTATAAAAAATAAATACAAAATAATAAACTATCAGTGTATGAAAGGTAGATAATATAGCATATACTTCATCTTAAGTCCAATTATGTTTTATAAAGTTTAATATGCATATGTAGAATCTAATATAAGTAATATAAAAGTGACTTTTTTAATAAGCTACTAGTAGCAGCGATAGCATAAATAACCTTTTGATTTACACAATAATTCATCTAAGGGAATTAAACGATAAAAAACTAGGATTTCGATGCATAGGCATCCTCCAAAAAAAAACCACCCAGAGTAGCCAAAAGTGCATTGTCATTAAGCCACTTCAATTAATAGAATTCCCAATTATTCAGACAATTAAAAATAAATGCGTGCGACGCTCAATCCCATCAACCAATCCCAAAACAGTATGCTAGGGAGCCGGAAACAGGGCCTTTTACCATCGACTTTAACTTCACGCGCTAAATTTAATTTGTTGAAAATCGAATCGTTTCGCAGGGCGGATTTATTTAAATTTCTCGATCCAGAGAACGTCGAAGCTAGGTCAGCCGGAATATCTACGAGGGTTATAGTGCGTAATTAACCTACGATTTTTAATTATTATTATTTTGTTCTTTTTTTGCTTTGTTTTCAAACTAAAATTAACTTTTAAGCTTTTTCTCCTTAATTAAGGTAACATTTAGTCATTAAAATTTCCTTTTAAACGAACTTTAAATTTTTTGGGCAATTTGTCTAGCCTGAGATGCTTGATTTTGTTTAATCAAATTCTAAAATTCAGGTAGATCCGTTGATCTAGAATAAATTTTGGATCGAAATTCTTTGAACTTTTAATTGACTGACGCAGTAACGTTGTAGGTCGAACTAGTTTTATTATTATTCTGTTTTCACGATTTCTGGCTTACGTTCGATAACTGTAGATCAGATAACTACCAGTGTTGTTACAGCCTAGTAGATTTTGCGTTATTTTTAATTGCTTTTTTTATTGCGGCCTTTGATATTTTCTTTACTCAAACAGATTCTTTATTATCTGTATCCTACCGGTAACTTGACCGTGGAGTAAATTATCATAAGTTAAAGTTAGAGTCTGTAATTAATTAGTGGCTATAATAACATAACGCTAGATCTAACTAGTTTTTTCTATGTTTTGCGGCAGTTATCAACGAAGCTTAGTTGAACTGAATAACCATAGTTAGTTAGTTATACGGCATATGTGACGGATCATGATTTGAGACCCGTGAATTAGTCTTTAATTAGGTGATTACTCGATCTAATTGAACTTACCTATAACGAGAAGTTATTTGCAGTATCGCTGGCTTAGCAATATATTTTACTGACGTTCTTTTTATTAATGCTTTATGATATGATTATGATATGTTACTGCGTTTAAAATAGAAATATTCGGTAATTACCTAGAATCGTTTCTTTCGGATCCACTATCCATCAATTAACTTAAACTTACAGAGACACAGATACAGTAATCAGTAATGACACTCACGCGTATAGCGGAATTGCGGCGTTGCCAGTTGCAATTGTTTTGTTATTTGTAGCGTTTAATACCAGGTTTCTAACCTAGCTGTATTATATACTTTTTTATTTAAAATTAGATTTATGTGGGATATATTAAGATTGACATTTCCTCCAAGTGAGAGAGTAATAATTATAGACCGAGAGCCAAGGGTCAAGAGGCCTCAACAAGTTTTATTAACACACGGGATTTAATTTTTAGGCCTGTGGCCCATCTGTAGTTTGCAGCAGTAAGAGCCCCATGATACCCCACAGTAAGAGGCCCCTCGGGAAATTTCCCGTTCTCCCGGCCCTCCCATCCGCCGCTGGTTCGTGTGATTCAATCCTGCAGTCAGCACAGAAGTACATGTGCTGCCTTTGGCTAAGCGCAATAGCCCTAGATTCAGTTGGGGTAATGTTTGAGCAGTTCTTCAAAAAAACGACTTTGCATACATCACAGGGAGCCCCGAAGAGCTCTCCCCGGTTTTAGGGGTGACGATGTACAGATGCAGGATTTTTTGCATTTTGAGCATAATCGTGTGTATGATTCATTGTTTTATTCCTTCTTGTGTCCCGGATCCTTCCGAGAAAGTTGTGGTTGATATGATTTGATCAATATTTTATGAGTTCTTATTATGTTACTTTTATGGCTTTTTTATAAAAATATTATTTGGGCTGCATAGATCCACATTTATTAAGTGATTTAAAGTTAAGATGATTTTAAAATTTCCTATAGTTTTCACGATGAATTGCGATTTCTCGCGCTGCACGCGCCCAGCATTCCAACAAAATTTTGGATGGGTTTTTGCATGGAAATGATGTTGACCAACTTAGTAGAAAGTTGTCCAAGTCAATGTTTCTGGTAAGGAATTTGGTTAGATGTGTATCGGTAGGTACTCTATTGTCGGCATATCATAGTTACTTCGGTTCGATAATGTCCTATGCTATCCTGGATGGGGACAGTCTCCTCACGCCGTGGGAATATTTAAATTACAACGTCAATGTTTGAGGATTATTACTGGTCTGGGATACCGGGATGACTGTCGACGGAACTTCCTCAATTATCGTGTGTATATAATTATATTGCAGTGCTTGGTGTATGTCAGGCAGAATCATCACTTATTTAGGGCGCGTACCACGAGATTCAGACAGATCAGACGAGGAATGACACTAACCTTGTTCTGAGCCACCTGCGCCTCAAGAGATCTAGGAGTGGCACTGCCTTCTATGGCGTGATATTTTTCTACCGCATAAAGTTCGAGCTCTTGATGTAAATTGACCATGAAAAAGTACTTAGTGCTTCGGACTTTCTATAGCTTTGATGAATATTTCACTGAATGCTTTTTAATTTTGGTTATATAGGTCTATTGAATGTTTTAGTCATATAATAAATATTAGTTATGTATTAAATGTTCTATTACTTTTTGGTGACTTTTCTTTAAGATTATGTTTCTCTAAATTATTTCGAGAGTGTCTTTATTGTTGTTGGTTATAGCATTTTATTTTTACATAAAATCAATATTCTAGCCTGGCGTTTTATATTATTTTTGACGTGAATTTGAATATAAGGTCATATTCAGGTTTCAAATACGGCGGCGGCGTTTCCCCATGAAAGACCCAATAAAGACCGGTATTCTTTATTTCAATTTTAGAAGCTTAGATCGCGCAAAACTAACCACCTTAGAGCTAACATATTATTCTCATAAGGGAAACTGAATCAGAACAAATCAGTCTATTTCTGTTTAACGCATTACCTTTTACTGCTTTTGGGAGCGAAAGTTTCTAAACATTTAAATAAAAATGCAGTTCTGTATTTAAAAAAATAAAATTGGTGATGGGCCCTTCACGGCCAAACGTCGTATTTGAAATCTAAGGATGCCACGTTGTAGGAGAGAATGTAAAATGTATTTAAAGTATCTTTTTAAACAAACTCATTTTTCCAAATATTAGTTTTTCTCAGTATATTAATAGGCTACTAAAGCCGCAACTTTGCCTTCATTTAATTGACTTCGTACCTCTTACGGTTTCCAGATCAGTTTAGATATTTAAATAAACACACCTTGTAATATGATGTGAATTCATCAGCGATGTCTAATTCTTGGTTATTCGGCTTCTACATTTGAGTACTGAATATACATCGATAATTACATTATAAGTGGCGCTTATTATTTTATAAGGCTCTATTGATTTGATGAAATTTAATATTATCATTACTACTTTTTCCTCTAGATAGCTTAAAATTAATAGGTTAGCAACAATAGAGAAGTAGAAATATTTAAATATTTGTATAGTAGCTCTATAAATTAAAGGATATACTAAGATTGAATTACTGGTTTAGGAACATAATGAAAATATATGCAACAACACAATGTCTATAAATAATCAAGATCTATATTATAATGGATTCATGGTATTTGATTTTTCAAATCGGTACTAGTAAGTAGTAAAAACCTAATTATGGCCTAGTTATAGTCATCCTGTTAAGCTGGGATAGTGTTACAATTTATACCAATTTTTGAGAACCCTATTGTTGTTAAAAATAAATAAATCGTGCCAAAGGTCACAGTCCAGTTCAGAAGTTTTACTCGGTTAAGTCTTGTTTATGGTACTTGGTCAGACGATTTTTCATACAAGTGAACATTAGACAAGTTTTCAATGGTTTTGGAACATTTAGTCAGCTTAGCTTAGACTCATGGCGCATGATCGTCTGATATAGTTCCATTCTAAATAAAATAAGCAACGTTTTGTTTTAACTCATTGCATGAACCTTTAAACAACAATTGTTATTTACACTCTAATTAGTTCTTGGTTAAACGTTGTTTTAATTTGCTTAGTTAAAATGATACTGTGATGTTCTTATTGTATTTTTATTTATTTGTTGTAATTTAATACCTATAAATCAAATAAAAGAACTGGAAGTTACTTCAGTATAAAGATAACAATGTTGTTTCATTGCTCAACAGACGATTCATTCAATTTTTTTTTTAATTTTCGTTCTATTATAGTAATGGTCGAAAAATAAAAAAACCCTTTTTTAAAATCAAATCATGGCGCAAACTCTGTGTGGATAATCAAATTCTAATACTAGTCAGTAAGTAGTCAAGTTTAACCCAGACTAACCAAAACTAACCCCAATTAACCAGAGTGAAGAGACAAGCGCGCGTAGTGCGCTTATCTCTTTACTATCCCAAACAAAGCAAAAATAACCGAAACTAACTTTAATTAACCGAACAAGTGCAATGAGACAAGCGCGCTACGCGCTTGATCAACCTTACCTAATACAGAACCAAAATTAACCCAAACTAACAAAACACACGGATCTACTATGTCAATTTAAATAATTTCTATAATATTTTCCATATGAAGAATTTTCGCTAAAAAAATTGTACATGTTTAAAGAGCAAATTACTAGCCAAATAGAATTATTATCTAATTTTCATCTTCATAACAGATTTCCGCTATTCAAAACTACAAAAAAAATTAAAATTTTCCAATAATTAGCCATTTTCGGAATAACACCATTTTATTAAGTTAATAGCTTTTTCTGGATCGGCCTATAGCAAAAAAAATAATAGAAAAATTATCCAAATACAGGTTCCAGTTAAATTATGATATAAAAAAATCGAATTTTCTGGAAAACAAAACATTTCCTCAGGAAAAAATTTTTTTTTTGCTATTCTTGTGTAGAATCGTCCTATAGAACCATATTTTTTGTAGCCGATTTCCGCTAAAAGAGACTTGAGCCGCGACCATTGTGAAAAGAATGCTTCATTTATAGTTAATTACCGATAAATTACCGTGGTAATTTACTGTAATTTACCGTAAATTACCAGAAATTGATTACCGTAATTTACTGATAAGTTATATAGAAAATTACTGGTTCTCGTGATAAATAATTAACGTTATTTACCGTAATTTAACGTTATTTACTGTATTTTGTTGTAATGTACAGGGTGATCCCCTATAAACTTTTTTATTTCAAGTGTCCCGAAAAAATTAAAAGTATAGTTATGTAAGTACTGAAAAATACCTTTTTCTACGAGTGACCGCAAAGAATTTACTTTGCGCACACTTTTGCATATGCAAAGTAGCACTTTCCTGCACACTATGCGGGAAACAAATACACTTATAAAATCACACTTGATAAAAGTTCAGATAAGCTTTAAGTGGGGGTAAACTACTTTGCGTACGTGTTACGAACAATGTTCTTCTACAAGTGATATAACTACATTTTTTTCTTAATTTTTATTGGCATCAAAAACATCAACTTATAACTACCTATTTATTATTATTAACAACATTAATATTCTATATGCTTTCGCGTGCGGGAAAACATAACTTTGCACACTGATTAGGAAAACTACTATTTTTCTGCGTGTAAAAAATATTGGAAAAATGATCAGTAGGTATACAGGGAAAAACAAAAAGTTATTTTTTTTTTCATTGGATCACACTACATATATATATATGAATTTATTTTTCGATTTCTTGTAAAATTCTAAGCATATTGTAAACGATTAGTTTTTAGTAACACGTTTTATTTCGCCAATACACCTTCGCCAGTACAGTTATCATAATTACATAACGCCATGAGTCAACTCTGCTAATCATACAATAACTATATCTACGCCTTATTTCTAATCTATCTATATACTCCGTATTATATAACACCATGACTAGATTCGCCTTCCAAGGTTGTCACGTCCTCGCCTATTTGAACGTCGCCTCTCCAAAATTTGCTTGTTACATTCGGCCATCCTGCAACAATTAATGCCCTCATTAATTCAACTCGCCAGTAAATCAACCAGATCTTATCGATCTGTGCATTCACCATAACACTAAATCGCCTACACTAAGAGTTTCGCCTGTGGTTGCAACCTTACGCCTTTTATCGAATATCACCTTTATATTACGCCTTTGTCAGGTTCTCACTCGCCTTTTGCTATCTCAAAAGAAGTTTGGACCTTAAATCGCCATAGGTCTCGCCTTTCGCCAACAGAGCATTCGCCATTTGCACCTCGCCAGTTAAACTCACTTGCATGCACCTTTCAACCTGACCATTCGCCCTTTGCACCTCTCCAGTCAGACTCACTTGCATGCACCTTTCAACCTAACCTTTCGCCCTCGGTGTTTTACACCTCGCCTCGCCAAAAAGTCAGCAAACGCCTTGCTCGTAAACGCCAGCCCGCGCCAGCAGTCGAAAATAGTACGCCTTGGATACCCAAAATTCGCCAAACGCCTCTCTCAATTTGAGAATCGCCTCAGAAGACCGCAAAGTCTTCGTCGCCTTCGCCTGCGCATGATCCTGGACTTCCTTGCCCCTCCAATTCCACAATATCGGTTGATGAACGCCGATATCTGTCAAAAGAGGACAGAAAGCCAGTATACAAGTCGCCATGGGAAGAGCAACCAAATGCCCTCGCATTCGCCTGTAGATCGAGAGGTAGACTGTCAATCAGACACGAAAGCGCCTTTGTGCCTGAAAGCCCACACCTTTCGATCAACGCCATTTTATCATGATAATAATGGGTCATGGATTCGCCATCCAATTTAACCCTCGCTATCATCTCCTTGAGCAGCTGAGCAAAGTCATGCACTCTAGGAAACGCCTTCCTTAGAGCCGCCTTTCAGTCTTCCCATGAGAGGTCATATTCATCGAGCCGATTAAACCAGCCCCTTGCTGCGCCTTGCAATTTCGCCTGCATAAAATACGCTCTCTCATAGTTCGACCATTCATGAATATCGCCCAACTGATCAATTTTGCTCAACCACGTTACAGTCCTGAATGTCAGGATCGAAAGGGTCAAGAATGTCGCCGCCTGCCCTTGCCCTTGACCCCATACAGCCCGAACTGCAAGCGGAGTCCGCCCTATCGCTACAAGCATGCTCTACTACCGCCTGAGGAACGCGCTCACCTGATTTTTCGCCTTTTCTGATGCCCTTGGTACCGCCAGTACCAACGGCGGTAAATATTTACTTTGAGCACTTTTCGAATTTTGCAAAAATTTTTAATGTGACGTGTAGAAGACAGTATTAGAAGTGTTTTGTGACACGTTACATATTGCGCAAAACACTTTTGACGCCAAAAATTGAAAAATAAAAATCATAAATGAGGCCATTTAGGAAGACATTTAAACGCGAACTCTCCCAAATCCCAATTTGACGTTAATGATGAAAATTTACTTGCAATGTTGTCATACTTGACTAACATTCTTGATTTTCAAGTAGGTAAATGTCCCAGGGCAGGTGTATGGAATATCAATTATTGAAATTACTTACATGGAAATGGATGAAGCACTAATGGGTAAAGCGCCGCTGCATTTTTCCAAAAAACGTGGAATCGCTTTGTATAGTCCCCGATTATATTTTCTTTTCTCAATTCTCGCCTCGTCAATTTCTATAATTTTTCCTTCGCCCCCAATGATCTCACTGTGTCTTCATTACCCAAACTAAGCAAAACCAACCCAAACTAATTGAATCTAACCAAAACTAACCCAGACTAACCCTAATTAAGCAAAGTAAAGAGACAAGCGTGCTACGCGCGCTTGTGTTTTCACCAACTCATACTAAGCAAAACCAACCCAGACTAACAAAAACTAACCCAGACTAACCCTAATTAACCAGTTATTACACGAACGAAGCAAAAGCAACCGAAACTAACCAAAACTAACCCAAACTAACCAAAACTAACCCAGACTAACCCTAATTAAGCAAAGTAAAAAGACAAGCGCGCTGCGCGCTACGCGCGCTTGTCTTTTCACTAACCCAAGCTAAGCAAAACCAACCCAAACTAACCCAGACTAACCATAATTAAGCAATATAAAGAGGCAAGCGCGCTACGCGCGCTTATCTCTTCACTAACCCAGGCTAAGCAAAACCAACCCAAACGAACCCAAACTAACCCAAACTAACCAAAACTAACCCAAACTAATCAAAACTAACCCAGACTAACCCTAATTTGGCAAAATAAAGAGACAAGCGCGCGTAGCGCGCTTGTCTCGTTCTTAACTTAAACTAAGCAAAACCACCCCAGACTAACCCTAATTAATAAAGAAGAGACAAGCGCACTACGCGGGCTTGTCTTCGGTATCCCAGATTAAGCAAAAATAATCGAAAGTAACTTTAATTAACCAAACAAGAGCATTGAGACGAGCGCGCTATGCGCTTGACCAACCCCGCCTAACACAAAACCATAATTATCCCAAAACGAGCGCGCTACGCGTGG
Organism: Pissodes strobi; assembly: GCA_016904865.1. NCBI lineage: Eukaryota > Metazoa > Arthropoda > Insecta > Coleoptera > Curculionidae > Pissodes > Pissodes strobi. The sequence goes on from JAEQML010063460.1 coordinate 20,814, forward strand.
TACTTTCTTAACTAATCCAAATATACCAAACAAGGGCGCATTTGTCTCTCTCTCTCTTTTGGTCGTTAAATAGCGAGTGTCTTGCGTAACTCAAAATAGCGAATTATTATTATTATTATTTATTATTTTAATAAATACAAAGTACTTCTGAATCACCATGTATAAAGTGTTGGTTGAATGTATCCAACAAGATACCGTATTTTGAACCGAACAGAAATTACACTTGGCAACACCTATTCGTAGAATGACAGCTGACTGAGCCGTGCTAAGCTAACTAGATGCTAGATCACATAATTTAAGAAATCGAAATGCTGAAAGTTGAAATAGTGTCATGTTGACGTGCCAGAAATGTTATCATTTTAAAATGCAAAAGAAAACAGTTATATTTTTGGTTTTTAAGAAAAGAAGCTGGTAAAATTACTTATTCTTGTATCGCTATTACGCCTGCCTTGCTTTTTGCTTACGTTTTTTAGATCCGTTTGGACCACTGATCTATACAATGGATAAGCAATAACCCTTCAACGAAACGGCTAATTTACGACGTCAAAATGTAAACAAACTCTAGCAAATCTCGGGATGAGTGCGTTTGCGCACTGTAACAATGCTTATTGTAATTCGAGAACGTGAGCAGGTCCGTACTTATAAATTTATTTTGGTATAATAATGTTGATTTTTGTATCAAAACTTCTTCAGTACATAGTACATTACTAAATTCACTTGGAAGACAACTCTCATCAATCACTTGCACAAACATTGTTATTTGGTAAAAATCTCAATGAAAAACTAAGTTTGCACCATATATTGCCTAAATCATTTGAGCAAATCATATATAAATACCATGGATGAATATATATGTGTTTATTGGGTTCTTTTGGCGCCTTAAAAGCAAATACCGGACAAAACAGAATAAAATACACAAGCGTCTAGGGATCAGGCGTAATTTTCGATGCAGCGAAACGAATAATAGGTATTATTATGGCTTTGCATGACCCTCCGCTCGCTTCGCTCGCTACGGGGCTCAATCAACAATAACTAACCAAGTGCTAACCAAAACTAACCAAAACTAACCCAAACTAACAGAAAATTAAGAAAAGAAGGTAACTTAATAGAAAACAATAAACAAAACATCTGTCGCGACCGACGGGAATCGAACCCGCAGCGCAGGAATGACAGGCAAGCACTCTGTCTACTACACCAACGAGGCGTTGTAGAAGTTTTGCTAGAACGTAGATACATGGATTCGTTTCGCTGCATCGAAAATTACACTTGATAGACGCTTCTTAAAATATGAGGTTAACTCATCGCGATATTTCAGTTCGTAGTGCACTTGTGAATGCATGGGATTTAAAGACCTGCAATTGGCAAGTATATGGCCCTCCGCACGCTTCGTTCGCTCCGGGGCTCAAGAAAAGGAAACTAACCAAGTGCTAATAACCAAAGCAATACCCAAGAAAAACCCAAAAATCAAGAAAAAAACTGTTTACTTTAAAAAAATCAAAACCGACGGGATATGAACCCGGGTCGCCGAAATGAAGGCCAACCATACAGACCCCTAGACCATCTGCTGACTTGCAAACAACTGGGTGCAGCGCGGAGACATGCGTCACCTCACGTAGCTAGCCAATCACGCGCCTCTCAGTCACAAGTGCACTTTGAACTGAAATCTCGCTAACTGATCAGCTGTTATTTTGTAGGCAGAAGTTTAGACGTGGATTCGTTTCGCCGCATCGAAAATTACGCCTAGACGCTTCTTAAAAACACGAGGTTAACTGATCAGCTGTTATTTTGTAGGCGGATCGTTTCTAGATAGATCGACCAATAGGAGAGGCCGATTTTCACATAGTGGCCTAGGCCTGTAAAGGATCTTAAAACTCTTATCATGATATCAACCCTACTAGAAAATCACGTCATACAGCTTATTGCAAGGTTATTTAGAGATATTTTAGATGTTTACGCCTTAATAATACTAATATCTATACTATTAATACATACTGAAAATAGGAGATTCCCGGGATAGCGCCTTTGCTTCGACGAAGATTAACCATATCTACAAGTATGCATACTCATAATGTAATGATCAGTAATTGATCACTCAATCAATAAGCTAAAAAGCAGTCTCACTCCTTACTCACTTGGAAGGCGTTCAAAGCAAGCTAAACTAACCAAACCACATCCCAACGGAACAAAAACAAATAGCGAATGGCGTAGCTTGGAGGTAGGCCGTAGATTACGTTTGCCCGGTTTACCGTCAATCGATACTAATTCGATTCTACTTTACGAAACTACGAGCTCGGTACGGGCCTGGAAAATCAACAG
>JAEQML010063461.1:0-23128 GCA_016904865.1 Pissodes strobi
CATACCGAGGTTTTGTTGGAGGGGTCTTGCAACGCTTTCAGGAGTACAGGAACAATAGCTAGAAAAAAATATGTTATAATGTAATCTACTAAATTGCATAAGCTACTAAAGAAATATCACCCCGTCCTAAGTTTGAACTACCATTAAAGGCAAACTATAAACAACAGGCGCGATTTTTAACCTCAAGCATCCGGTGATCATCACTTTTTCAATATAGATACGCTACCGAACCTTCAGCTATAACCAGCTCCCAGTTAGCTATACAGCTAACTCCGGGTTCTACTCCTTTATTCCTTACCAAACCTGGTACCGGTATTGGAAGCGACTTTCTTTGAAAATATATGTAAAGTTTCTATTATTATTTTTAGTTACCAACGGATCAACAAAGTTATCCCCCCTTGTGTTCCCATTATAAAAAAAAACAAAAGGACAAAATGAAAATTATGTAATCAACAAACTAGCTTTAAGACGTTAATGATATTAAATTGAAATACATAGTACCTACAAAAAAAGATAAAATAATACATTAATGAGCATGAAATTGACATTCACCTTTTTCGCGACCCTTTTACCATAGTTTTAATAATTTGATTTTAAAATATTTATAGGTCTGATTTTCTGAATTCATATTAACGGCCATATAAAGAAGTTTAACTTTCGTGTTTCTGCATTTTAGCTACTTATTGTAAATACGAATTATGAGGTGCTCTTTTATGGAACTTTTGTTAATATTTTTTTTTTAAATCGACGTATTTGTATTGCTTTTACTCTCTTAAAAGAGCACTTTTGCTCTCTTAAAAGAGCACTAGACAGAATAAGAATTATGATGGTACCTACTGCTATTTTCACTGATTTTTAATGATTTAATATCAAGAATAATATAGGTGCAATTTGAGAGTTATTGAGGTTTAATACCAATACCATAAATTGGAAATTAATTTCATACTCATTTAAAAAAAATGTGCTTCAGTCTAGATTTAGTATGAAATTACTTATTTCTATCGTGCAAATCAAATAATGGATAGCTAATTATTCATAGAAGTTCGCAATTAGCAAAAGGAAATGTCATAAAATTAAAGCTGTTTGAGCAAAACAATTTATTAATCAACTTGGCCTTTGTAAAGATATAAGTTGTAATGATGTATTTGTCGGGAATATCAGTCTTTTTTGTGATCAGTTTTTATCTGCCACTTGCCGATGTAGTAATATAATTTAATTTCTAAGAGCGAAATGATGTTATGGTGGCAATTTATTACCAACAAAATTGTATTGAACTGCGGCTAAACGATACGCAAAAATTCACAGTCCTTCACAAAGATGCAACCGGGGGGACATTGAAAATGGTAAATAAAAACGCAAAAATGTGATTTGTGTTGTAAATTAAATAGTTTTTAAAAGCAGAGTTTAAAAAAATAAAAATACAAACACGAGTGTTTTCATATATTTAATTAAAGAAATGCATTTTAACATAATAATATTAAAACTTATCATAATTAAAAAAAAATAAACAAAAAAGGTGCAGATATGAAGCCCTTATAAATTATTACCTTCCACTTGTAGATAGGAAAATCTATTAATATATTATTAGCCGTTATTATTAACGTTACTGTAATATTTTTAACCTGTTCCGATTCGTTTAGCCCGTTTTGGTGCCTTTGGTTATTTTTAGTTAGTTTCGGTTAGTCGTTCAATCAACTTTTGGTTAGTTTCAGTTAGATTCAATTTATTTTAGCCATTGGAATCGCCTCCGATACGCTATAATCAGATTTAATCTTTTTGTTAGTTTTAGTTAGTCGGTTAGGTTTGGTTAGTCGGTTCGTTTTGATTAGTTTTAACTAACTTTAATTTTTGTAACCTATTGTGATACGTTTTAGCCCGTTTTGATGCTTTTGGCTACTTTTGATTAGTTTTTGTTAGTCATTCAATTAGCTTTCAGTTAGTGTTAATATATTTTAGTTATTTGAACCGGTTCCGGTACGTTATAAGCAATTTTAATATTTTCGGTTAGTTTGGTGATTCGCCAAAATTCGGTTAAATTAGGTTAGTTTTAACTTAATTTATAATTTTTAATCTGTCTTATACGTTTTAGCCCGTTTTGATGCTTTTAGTTACTTTTGGTTAGTCATTCAATCAACTTTCGGTTACTTTCAGTTAGTCCCAATTTATTTTAGCCGTTTGAACCGGTTCCGATACGTTATAACCAATTTAGAGGCTTTTGGTAAATTTTTCTTATTTGCCAAAGTTCGGTTCGTTTTGGTTAGTTTTAAATTACTTTAATTTTTGTAACCTGTTCCGATACGTTTTAGCCCGTTTTGGTGTTTTTGGTTACTTCCGGTTAGTCGTTCAATCAACTTTTGATTAGTTTCAGTTAGTTCCAATTTATTTTATTCATTTGACCCGATTCCGATACGTTATAATCAAATTTAAGTTTAAATCAACAAACTAGCACGATCTCTCACGCGTGTGACGTTATGTGGCAAACAGAAATATTTTCAATGTTAATATACATCCAAATCATAGATAAACATACTGAAAAATATTTTGCAGATTATATTTAAGATTGAAAAGATACTAATAGTTTTCGTATAGCCGTCATCATCATCATGGGCAACCTTTAGATGTACTTTTTTAACAAAGGAACAGGCACAACCGTTCGTATCCAGTAGCAGCAAACGTTTGAATAACTCGAAATGCAGTATGATATTTTGCATCAAAGTCAATTGCATCCATACCAGTCAAAAACTTGTTGTCAAATAATAATTGAAACAGAGAACATTTTCGTGAATTTGTTCAATTTTGTGTTAACATTATTCTATTTACTGATGAAACAACCATTACTTGAATGGAGATATTCTGTTTATGGGCGGACAAAAATCCAATTACAGTTTAAATTTAACATTTGGTTTGAAATAATTAACGAATACTCATTGACCTCTAAAACTTTCATATAAGACGAATGGCCAAGATTATCAAATATAATTCCTTTGATTTATTTGATGATGTTAGCTTAGATGTTCGTGGTAATATGTGCTTTTTATAAGATTTGGCACTAGCATACTCTTCTCCGGTAGCAGTGTAAAATCTTCTAAATAATGTTTGCACTCAACGCCCAACGCTGATTTGGCCGGGAAAGTGAAAATGTATGGCCCGTGCGAAATCCAGAGACTGCTAAGGCAAGTTACTCTGAATCGGTTTATTTTCACGCAGGGAAGCTAGTATTGCTTTAATTGAGAGATGACTCCTTTATGTTCCGTAGTTATCACCAGACGACGATGATGACTTTCAACCGTTGTTGGATATCATTAGCAATCTGAAGGAAATCGTTGGGGATGCAACGCACCTGAAGGAATTCAGCGCCAAAAATTTTATTCCAAGAGATAAAGCTGGTTTTTATCGTTATCATGGATCACTCACGACCCCTGGATGCAATGAAGGAATCATATGGACTGTATTTACCAGTACTCTACCCATTTCCAAAAAACAAGTAAGTAAGTTCTATATATGGATCTAATTTCTCACCAGAGTTATGTGAATACTATTTCGAAGGAACAGCAGGAGATAACATAAAGAATAACTTTTCATGAATTCACAAATAAAATGGCTTTTCCTCTTGAGGAAATATTTTTGGAATAACAAGCCATAATGACAACTTTTACTATTAACATTTTCACGCATCTGCAAAAAGAAAAGTGGTTTACTCTTCAGTACTTTTTCAATACCCAGTACGGAAAATTGGAGTATTCGGTTCCGATCTACCAAATCAAAAATATGCTAAGCACTTAGCGAACATGTGATCTAAAACTTTGTTTCGTCCTCCGTGTATGTTTCTACATTCACAGCTCGATAAAATTCATAAATATTCGAACTAAAGATAAAGGTACCTACATACTCTCATGCCATTGTTGTTAATACATAGATTGTCTACTGTGGATTTAAAGACTTACTGATTTATATTTTGATACAATATGATTCGGCAATAAGTTTTATCACTTTGGCATTGAACGTTAAGGATCCAAACTTTTAATTGCATGTTATATTGTTTCACTAGCAAAAATCCTATAATTCTGAATACAAATCGCGAGAAGACATCACTCAAGCATTACTTAGGGGTGCTCTAAACACATCTTATATCGGGAACTATGTAGAACCAGCATGGCCAAAAAAACTGAAATTGATAAATTAGTTCTCAGATGTTAAAATTTCAAAAACAATTTAATATAGATACCTGCATGCTTAGGATGTTCTACTGTACAAGAAGGTGTTTAAAAATGTCACCTGAATTATTAAAAAATGTAACGAGTTATAGTGCTCTCTGCTCTGGTCCACCCTGTACAGTAAACCGCGTATTATTGATTGGTGTTATATAACTTTATTGCATCACCATCACATCATCATTTAAATGAACAGATTTTGGCAATCGTGATTGCGATAATACATTTATCTCCCTACTAAAATAAAATGCCTTTAGTTCATTTATAGGTTGATAAATTTGTTCGTGTGCCAAGGGGGAAAATTAAGCTATAATACTAGACGAATCTGTAGACGATTATTATAATCAACAGAAAAATGTTTTTGTGTCACAAATTTCAAGATCAAAAGTAGACCAAGAATGTTTTTTTTTTTTATTAGGAGAATCTGGTTTTTAAGGCAAGACTATGGCTTGTCTTTAGTCTTGCCAAGTTTGATTTACGTAATAAGTACAAATGTTATAAGTATATTTTGACATCTATCTAAGTAATAATTGTTAACATTATTTGTGGGTTAATGAGATGCAAAGCAATTACATTTTCAGGGGGCTAAAAATATTTTAAGACAAAAATTTGCATTATCTTGAAATTCAAATTAGGATCAACAACTCGAAATATACCAGAAAGTAAACTTATAATTTTTTTTATAGGTAAAAGTATTTGAAGCGATTCAAACCGAAGACAAAGTACCTCTGATGAAAAACTATAGGTCTCTGCAACCTCTCAATGATAGAACACTATACCTGAGGGTCAGCCCCATTAGGGATAGCGGTTCAGCCGTTCAGCAAGCATCTATAGTATTATCCATAAATTTAATAATGCTTTGTTTCTTATACTCTAGACTGTGGTAGTTTTGGAGAAAATCATTCTTAAAGAAGCGATTATTTGTAGTAAAATTGTGCCAAATTAGTATACTTCAGTGAATTTAGGAAAGCATGGAATATTTCTTTTCATAATATTTTGAGAAAATTTATATACTCAATGGCATTCTCCAATACAAGGTTGTATTTGGGATTTTACCGAAATAATATTTTTTTGTGATATTACGATATTATAAAACGGCATATAAACAAAATGTTTTTACGATTTAAACACATTATTTATAAACCCTATATTTCTGTCAGTTAATTTTTTTTTAATTGTAAGACAACTGATTAGTAAATATATGTTGCTTCTATTAGTTTCATATAAATTATTATTCAAATTTATTCACATTAAAATATTTGGTATTTTTACTAACTAGTCCTATTCCGCCTTTACTTAATTGCTAACACATTTCTTGACAAGTATACATGGTTTCCCTTTAATATCCCACTCGTCCTATTTGATCAAATCAAATAAGGAATATTTGGGATCGAATAAGGAATTGCTACGTTTTAGTGTCAAATTGACAAATAAAAAAAGCAAGATGGCCGCTAGACTATGGTTATGGCTTGCGCTACATCATTTTGAAGCTCTAAGCGAGTAGCTACTTTATAATTCTGGAATATTAAACCAGCATCTTCACTCAATACAAAATGGTGGAATTTTTAATGTTAAGTATTAAATAAGAAAAAAATCTGTACTCAGTTCAAAAGAAGCTAATCAAGGTTCTGTACTTCTTAACGAATAAAAAGTCTGTCTGAGATTTCTTGACGAGCATTTTCAAATACAGTGTTGTCATTATTTTGGCAAACATTTTTTATCATTTGACGTAAATCCAAAAGAGAAGCGTCTCAAACACCTTTTGTTTCAATCAAGTTAATTCATCGGGTGGCCGAGCCTGCCATTCCGTAGGACCCCGACGACCAATCCAACCATCATGGAAATTAGTATCTAAATACACTCAGTGTAAGAGGTGGAATTTTTTCAAAGCCTCCTGAATGGTAGTGGAAAAACTCAAACCATGTTTCTTTCTTAATTTTTGACTCACCCTGTGTATTAATCAAGTAGTGGTATGGAAAATCTAATCCTACACAACTATTTACTTGGGTAAACTGCTAAAAATATAGCCTAGAGCTTGTTTGAGGGTTGACACTTTAATAATTATATTATTTATTAACCATTTCTTATGTTAGTTTTTAAGCTTTCTTTATGCAAAGCGTTAATGCGTAAAAAAAGGTTTTTATTAATCCTATTAAAAATATATTTTCTGTCTCTCTCTAACACATGAGTTCTTATGGAAAATGTCAGTAATATGAATTTTTCGAATAAGTGCGATACATCATCGGCTTTGGGACTTTAGAAGTTCTTAAAATCCGTAATAAAAAATCAAGGGCCGTATTTAAAAAAACAAAGTTGATGATGGCAGCTCAAAGACGAAACGTCGGCTTGAAAATCTGTTAGCACCATCTTGAAGAACAGAAAAAGTAGCAATGAAAGTGTGAAATTTATTTTGTTATATCTATTCAAATAGAGTCATAAAAAATAAAAATGAAATCACGAATATTCGGTTTTTTCCAAAAATCTTCGGAAGTATTCGGAATTTTTAAACTTGCAAGGTGGCATTTTGATCAGCATCAAACTGCGCAACTTTGCCTCCATTTAATCGACCTCGTATCTCTTTTAGTTTCCGAGATCCCAATGATGAGGCTCGAATTTGGGACACCCTGTACATTAAAAAAAATGTGAAGAAATGCCTTTCTTTAAGATTACCTAAAATATGAGGAATGAATAAATTACATGTGAAAAAGCGAAGATTGGGGTACAAAAACCCACACGGTCACGAAACGATTAAGGTACTATAAAAGAATAAAATAACATTTTCTGGCCCAGAAAAGATTTCGGTAAGTTTCATACTACCTCGAAATCCCATATTCTATTCCGGATCATAGCTCTGGAGGATAAGTGACACTCAAAATATTATACTCACTATTAGTACTTAGAGTCTATTTACCACCGCCAAAATCTTAATTTCTATTACGATGTAGATATGCACTCTATAAGATCAAATGACATTTTCCATTTTATTAGATGCGCCATTGTCCTTGCTATTTTTGCATTTACTGATGAATTGGTAATGAAAATCCAAAATGTATTTCCTTCAATCATGATTTAATCATATTAGTAAATATTTTCTTTAATAAAAATTCATATATTGTTAGTTTCAACATCTTACTCTCCTTCATCATTTCAATTTATGGTGAAGAAATATTAACGAGTTATGAACTGTCGGTAAAAAACTTAGAGGAAATATTCCTAGCTCACCTAGTTATTCAAAGAGCTGATCATATTTTACTGTTATTCGAATCATAATCTAATTATTATGTCTTGTATCTCCAAATGGTACTTAAACTTTAAGACTAGAAGTTATTTGGTCAATTTAAAAATATCAAAACTTTGCATTTAGTTATATTTTGATTGTAAAATTTAGTTTATTAGTAGTAATTAAATAGTTGTAGCTTGGATATAATGTAGTTACTCAATGTTGAGACTGTCGGTTAAGAAATTATCTTTAAAATTGGAGGTAGAGCATAGGACTAAGGAAGGTAATAAATACATATCGACTTCGACTAGTTACGCAGTTAGCACTGTGATTATTTTTAAAAAGTGATTTTCATATCAGTTATTTAGAACTGACACTGGTATCTATAAATTATGCATTAATGATAGGTAAAAGCGTAAGAATTAAGAAATATATACAATGAGAAAATGAAAGACAGAAAGTAATAAACGATATATTGTATCATCTATTAGCTAATAAAGTAATCAAAGATAACTTTTTCTAGTTTTATGATTATTGTGGATATTGTAAATTAAGGTAAAATATAATTGTAATTTTTATTTTGTTGTTACTAAATGAATATGGCAAAATAGTTATTTAAGTAACAATAGCGTAAAATGCTACTTTTACAGCAGCAGTCAATGCGTGCGTGGGCAACAATCAGCTACAAGTGCTTTTCGCAAGAGATGCAAACAATACTTTTTTTGCGAATTTGATCTAATGACGGCCCAAATTGTAAATATTATTTTTGTTGGCCCTATATATATTGACTTTTTTGTGGTGTCAGTCTCATACTGAAATCAAAAACAAATTACATGTGGTACTAATAAATTTGTAAAATTTTTGGTCCGCTGGCTTTTTGTTAGTTATTTTTACGCTGTAGGGCATAAAAGTGCAATTTTACGCTTGCAAATGGGGGCGTAAATTGTATTTTACGCCCGGTCGTACAAACACTATTTAAACTGCCTCCTAAAATTTATATCTGAATACTCAAACTTTTATATGTTATGTTTTTTTTTCAAATTTATAGTAGCTATTTAGGATAAAATAAATGACGTAAAAAAATGGGATTTGTATTATTACATGGATTCCTTATTTGCTACTCTTAAAACTTCTCGCTTACAGAGGCTCTTACGCCTAGTACACTTCTCCAATAAGTGAGCGCAATATTAAAAAGTAACCAAAACTATTAGAGTGAATTTTTGTCAAAACTATGTGGATTTGAACAAATTTCTTTTAAATGACAGCTTGTCTCTTTTTAGAAAGCTAGTGTACTGCTGTAGGCGCATTGAGAATACGACAATTGCATCGTGTTTTCTGTGGAGTTCATCCGTTCAACAGTTACAACATCTAGTTAGAATCCAAATCAGTATCTAACCTTATCTTTTCACAACATTCTGTTTCTGATTTATTCTATTATCTTCATTATGTTGGGGTTTGGAACATTCGTTAAAATGCATTAAAAGAGAGTTTAGCCACAATACCGAAACAGAATTTTTGCATTCGACGCGCGTTTCGCTAACCATGTTAGCATCATCAGGAGATGATTAAAATTAAACTTAAAATCTACCTAACTCCTTTTTATAACAACTGTTTGCTTAATCAAGCGAAACCAATCCTGGAATCCCACTAGTCACATTCGATCAACCAATACAATGGACTATACGGAATAGGCCATCTATCTCTATTTAAACTATTCATACATTTAATAATTTCCATATGCGTCTAACACTCCCCTATCAGTGATATTATGAATTAATTTTAAATTTTTTATTTTTATTATGTGTTTTTGAATCTCGTTTGTATAGATCTTCTAGTTTGCCCAGCATATTTTTGGTTTCAATCTATGCATCCAATTTCATAAATTCCACTTTTTCCAATATTTTAATTTGTGGTCCAAAGGACAAAATTGAAATATTAGAAAGAAGTGGAATTGTATGGATTGTAACCAAAAATATGCTGGGCAAACTAGACGATCTATACAAACGAGATTTAAAGAACACATAGATCATTTAAAGTAAGGTAGAACAGAAAAATCAAGTGTTGCCGAGCATGCTTTTGATAATAATCATAGCATAACAATCAAAAATTTAAAATTAATTCATAATATAACTGATAGGAGAATATTAGACGCATATGAAAGTATGGAAATTATTAAATGTAAGAATAGTTTAAATAGAGATAGAGGGCCCATTCCGTATAGTCCATTGTATTGGTTGATCGAGTGTGACTAGAATCGATTGGTTCCTTTTGGTTCCGCTTAATTAATCAAACAGTTGGTATAAAAGAGAGTTAGGCAGATTTTAAGTTTAGTTTTAATCATCTCCTGATGATGCTAACATTAGCAAAAGGCGGGTCTAGTGAAAAAATTCTGTTTCGTCATTGTGGATAAAACTCTATCTTTGCTACTTCAAGAAAAACACGATTTTATAGTATAACATGTTTCTGTTGACGGTTAATTTCCAAATTCAATAAGAAAAATGAAGAAATAAACTGTAAAGAAATAACGTAAATGCAAGTGTGGGTAGCGAGTATCTTCGCCTCTGGCACGAATAACCTCCTAGTAACGACTGTATGTCATTTTGGTTCACTTCTTCCCATATTTGAATCAGTCTTTACCCTTCGTCATTCAAAGTGTTTAACTGATTAGGTTCCTGTTGAAATCCCCTCCCAAGTGCCGTATCAATGTCTGGTTTTCGAGCTGGCCATGTTATCGTGTATAATTTCAAATCACTTTTCTGAGAAAAATCATCAGCTACAATTGGTTGTCCGGATTTTACATGTATGCGCTTTCTCCTGGCCTTGGGACGAACATCTGACGATCTTGATTTTTGTAAAAAATTCAGTAGTGTGTCAGACACTTGGCTCTCTATTTGCGTCGGAGGATTGGATTGGGTCGGTTATCTTCTACGGGGTAGTCTCTTTTACGGGACAGTCTCCTCAAGACTGCCTCCGGATTATATGGGAAAATTCCGCATGCTCGAAATCCGGATAAAATATTTATCTTTGAGGAAGCGTTCATTGCATCCAGTGCTTGTCGTAAAAGTCGAGGGAAGTCAGACTTTTGGAATGGCCCCTTCTTCTTCATCTTCCAGTCGGTAGGTATGGATCTCTAGCGTTTCTTCAGAGGCGCAAAATATGCCAGGTCCAGTGGTTGGCATATATGTGTGGAGTGAGGAAGCAATATAAATTTTATGTAATTTTTTTGACAATCTTGTATGACATCCAAGGTTAGGTGGCTCGATAGGTTATCACCTATTAAAACTTTGCTACCTTCTTTATGCCGAAAATATGGATGAAGTATTTGTCAGAACCATTCCACAAAAGTTGCCGATTCAAACCAGCCGCTTTTGCTTATGCTGTAGCGACAACTAGGGGCCCATCTTGTTCCCACTCTTCATACCTGTGCTTGGCTTTTTATACCACGAACGGAGGCAGGAGATCACCAGAATCAGAGGCAGCCATCATAACACTTATGTTGGTTTTTGATGAGTCAATCACTCGCAGTGTTTGTTTAAAACCACGTTTTTAGACAACTTTAGGCTTTTCGCGATCGTCACTAAAGTTGGTTTCATCATAGTTGATGATGTTTTCGGCTGGGATACCTTCAATTGATTATTTTAATTCCAAAAAATATTCGTTGATTGTCGTTTCAGTCACCTCAGCCCTTCTTCGCTTAATATTTTGAGTTAATCTGGTAGTGAGGATTTTATGTGCAAAAGAAAATGTTTGGTCCAATCTTTTCCGGGTAGATTATTTTTCCATTGTTTTATTGCTCTTCCTTATTTCGTTAGTGTTGTATTATCAGACGAATATCAAATTCGGTGAGCGGAAAACCCCATTCTGCCGATAGTAAGATAGCTCGAACAAATTGATCTTCTTCTTCTTGGGACAGTATTGGCTGGCCGCGATGTTTCTTCTTGTGAGACTCTTTCAGTTTGTCTTGGATTGTTGATTTTGGGACCCTATGGCGTTCAGCCGTATTTCTCACACTCAAATTTCTCAATTTCACATCCCTAAGTGCCTGCGTTACTTGTTTTGAATCATAATTCATATAGTTCCGCGAACCAAGCGTCGTTTTATATATACGCCACATTGTCCGAAGCTACCCGCACACTTGTGATTTTTTCCAAGACCACCCTGTAACAAAAAAATAATAGCTATATCCTTACTTCGAATTTGCCCTAAACATTAGCTAAACATCATATTTGAATAAAACATACACCAAATAATAATAACAGACAAAAATCGCACAGTCATTAGTTTTTCGTTATTTGAAAAATCGTTAATCAATGACAGTCACTAATTTCGTAATATATCGTAAATACTTACGCGCTGCACAGACAAACTTCCACGAGACTCTTCACTCAACTAAAAATTATCCCCAGACGCTCGCGGAATTGAATTTCAAGTTCCGGGTAGCCGCCAGTAAACGAAAATGTGCGAATTATTTTTTTAAATCATTTATCACCATAAAGGAGGTGGTGGTAATTAACTTCATAATTGACCACTTTAATTAGCAGACTGTATTACCATTGGTAGGTGGGGTTGTATTCATAGGGTGTGAATTGAAACATGTATTATATTTTGAGGTATTAAGTACTTTAATAATGCAAGATTTAAATTTGCATTAAATATGAACAATATAAAAAATGTTTTCTAACTACTTTCATGCATTCATCCTTTCACACATAAAACTAAATGCTATACCGTGCTTTCAATTTGTCTTGATAACATTTTGATACGCTGTAACATTTCTGTCTTTAAAGATATCAAGGTAACCCTAAAAAACAAAATGTAGGGTTGGTAGCCATGTTTTTTTCTTATTTGCATATAAAACAAAATACTAACAATTTTCTTACATAGAAGCCTACTTTATATTTTTTTATTGGAACACCCTGTATATTACTCCATTTTTAGACTCTCTAGAGAAATCTAAACACATTTCGTGTATAATATCCTATACCTATCTTTAGTTGCTTACGAAATATTAACAGTTGAAAGTCGGGCATTTTGACATTTTGACAGGCTCTAAAATCTAAGCCGCACGAGATCAAAGAAAACGGTTTGCACATCTTAGGTTTTCATAAGCTATCGAATGACAGAAACTTTGAATTTAACCGGAGGTTTAAAGCCTCCGGCTAATTTTATTCGCAGGTTAAATTCGAAGTTACTGTGATTCGATAGCTTATTAAAACCTAAGGTAGGAATGTGCAAACCGATTTCTTTGATATGGTGCGGTTTAGATTTTAGAGCCTGTCAAAGTATCAAAATGCTCGACTTTCAACTGTCAATATTTCGTAATATGTCAATATTTCGTAAACAGTTAAAAATAGGTATAGGATATTATACACGAAATGTATTTAGATTTCTCTAGAGAATCCAGAAATGTAGTAATGTACAAGATGTTCCATTTAAAAAAATATAAAGTAGGCTTATATGTCAGAAAATTGTTAGTGTTTTGTTTTATGTGTAACTTAGAAAAAAACTTGGGCACCAACCCTACATTTTGTTTTTTTCTTTACCTTGATATCTTTAAAAACAAAAAAGTTACAGCGAATCAAAATGTTATCAAGATAAATTGAACGCGCGGTACATTAGGTTAACTATTACTAATTAATTAATTATTATAATTAGTATTTCTTATATTCAATTAATTGCTTTTTCGTTCACACTAAATACCTTGCTTGTTACTTTTCTTCTTCTACAATTCTCTCAACTTAACTTCACCAGAGATATAAGACATTTGATTCGAATCTTGAGTACAGGAATAGATCTGTCTAACTACAAATTTCCAAATGTCATTTTAACTTCTTGAATCTTCATCAACAGGAGGGACGCTACCGCGATTCTGTTTTTGGGAAACTGCGTAAGAACGCCCAAAAGAGTTCCTTATCCAAGCTTGGACAAGGAGAACAGAGTACAGCAGATATTTTCCAAATATCTGTGCAAGCAAAATGAGAAAATAAGTAAATATCTTGGCGTCAAACAGAGCTACGACTGGGTAGATGTTCTTGGCACCAAACTCAAGCAGAGCGATGACTGGATCGATGCTACAGGGTTGAGTGTTTGTCAATTGTCAGGCACTAAAATCGAATTTCAACTACCGGCGCTGATAGGAAGGACAGAGCGAGAAATTGCGCGGAGGCGAGTGCATTTGAGAGGGTAGAAACATGTTCTTTCTTTATTGGACATATTGTCCTTTACACAACATTGACGGAGACAAATATATATTATATTAAGAACGACTAATAATGATTTCTTTGACGGAGTGACAACTTGCTTTCCAGCGATTGTTTCATATAACGGAATCTATTCTACCGACAATCCAGGTTCGGACAAGGAGTAACTGAAATACAATTATTTAAATTGACAAATTGCTGTTTACCTGGGGTGAAATAAATCTATTCGCAGTTTAATTATGGCTTATTCATACTACGGACATACAGGGTGTTATCACCAAACTATAATGTGAAAAATGATGTTTCCCCAACAGCCCCCATGTGTCTTTTTAAAAGCTATTTCTCTTTAGACCGGCAAACTTTTTTCCACTTTTCCCCCAAGCCGCTAAGCGAATTAACTACTAAGTTTTACTTTCATTATTTTGGATATTTGAAATTTAATGTTACGTGTTACATACACGTAACATTAAATTTCATTTATCCAAAATAATGAAATAGCTGACTATTTCTAGTGTTAATTAGGTTTTCGCATTGGTCTTCTGCATTCTTCTCTGATCGTGGTGCAGATTTTAGTTTTCTTATGAATATTTAACCCAAACTAATCTGAGTTGCTATCCAAAATCTTTTAACAAAGCATTGACAAATTTTTAACTTACTTTCTTTTGAGAAAACGTTGCATAACTTATTCGCACTTTAGTGCTCTCAAATCGCCCCAAATAACTTTCAAGTCTAAATTCTATATCCTACTATGAAATATATTTTAGAGCAAGTAATTTTACAAATATATTCAGCAGTTTTCATTTTAATTACATGTCTAAAGTTCCCTTTTCTTATTAAAGAGTAAACTTCAACAATATGTATAAACGTAATAATAGTATCCAAGAAAATTGAATTATATGAAACACCTTTAAAACTGCGTTCTCAATTTCATCCAGTTTCATATGATATGCTCCCATTTCAAACTGCACGAGTGACCCAACAGGTAATCATCTTACCAAAATTATTGACTATTTCGCATGCACTCGTGCAGTTATTAAGACCCTGCTTTAATCAACATATCCGCCGGTAAAGATCATAATAGATAATTCTTCTGCTCATAAATTAATGTAATATCAAAGATTATTGAATTAAAAGCATTAATTAGTCAGATGCATAGCCACATTATAATTTTTCACTTGATTTATGTATTGAATAAAATATTTAAGTATTGTCGGAATTTCCAGCTTTTTCTCCGTTTCAAATATTTCATATTTTTTATCAGCTATCGTTTGTGATATTTTATGATCGTGTTTTTAGGGAAATCATGCACCGTGTCAAATTTCGTATCCAAACGTGCACTAATCAAAACCTTAGCATTTGGTATCCCTCCTCACTAGGTCAATAAATTGCATAACTTGAAATATATATTTATTTCTAAATTATTATCTAATGCTATAAGTGAATGAAGGGCTTTATGTAACATTTTTAAAATAAAATGAAGTTTTGCGTAAACGACAGACTTAAGCACCTAGAATTTGTATAGATTAATTTTGTGGCAATATATGGCCAAATAAAGAAGTCAGTAATACATAGTCGTTAAGTTAAGCACTAGGTAAGTCAACATTCTCGCTATTAATAAAGGCTCTGAATACAAATCCCAACGTTCTTTGTATAAAATGCGACAATTTTGGCCGATAAAAATGATTGCTGCGTCAAGTGTCGGTTCATCATGTGATTCGATATTCTTCGAAGCTTGAAAGTTATGGATATGGATGAAATGCATCAAGCAGCGGGTACCTATGTGTACACAAATGTATACAAATGTTTCCCTTATTTTAAATGTCTTGCTTTTTATTTTGACGCTTAAAAAAATACCAATTACACAGGTGCAAACGTTGGCTCAAGTGATAGTGCCCTGTGAGGAACAGTGTCACAAGCCTCGTGACCACTCTGTTCAGAGTCAGGAAGATTCTCGCTCTGGGTCTCCTAAAAGTATTTTCGCCTGCCTCATTTCTGGAGTAATCCTCAATAGATCCGAGGCCCACACATTCATTGCATTCCTTACGAAGAAGGTGGCTGTACTGTAGGATCGGGGCAACTGAATTGCGGTGAAGCCTCATTAGGCTCAAAATCGAAACACCTGAATTGCGGTTAGAATTATTTTTTTGATATCAGGCCCCACACTTAAATACCTGAATTGCGGTTTACGGCAAAATATAAATATACAGCGTCGCTGAATATGTATGGAAACGGTCGATTATTTCCTAAAGTAAAATAGCTAGCCAAAAATAATAACCAAAAAGTTTTAGGGTTTTTTTTAAACTATCAGAAAAAGTAATAATTAATTATATATGATTGGCTGTATAATCCAAACGGCTTAACTTACAGCAAAACACATTGCACTTTCCTATCTTAGCTTGGGTTAGTTTGGGTTAGTGTATCCTAATAAAGTCGGGGTCCAATACATTTTAGGGGGGAAGGGGGGGGGGGGGCGACCTCGTCGCACCGCAGTTCAGCCGGGGAACAATACGCATTGCACTTTCCTATCTTAGTTTGGGTTAGTTTGGGTTAGTATATCCTAATAAAGTCGGGGCCCAATACATTTTATGGCGGGGGGCGACCTCGTCGCACCGCAATTCAGCCGGGGATTAAAACACCACCGTTAAAAGCAAATTACCTGCCAAAATCCTCATCGCAATTCATGTGCGCCCTGCCCTGTAGGATCGGTATACCTGATACCATCGGTAGGCTACGCCTGATATGGATTCAGGTCCCATTGAACGCCTTACGAAACACTGTCGTGCCAGATGATCAGCTTCTCCATTTTAAAGAACAGATACCTAACCTTAAGTGATTTTATAAAATCCTGTAATGGCTAAATATTAGGCCTGCATATTTAAAATTCGTACCCGAATTTGACGGGAATCCTAATGATTTAAACCATTATTTGTCAACTTGTGGATCGATAATTAAAATTTTTTATAATATCAATAATCTAAATGATTTTCAAAATACTTACTTGCTAAATAACTAAGTGGCACTGCAAAAATTGCAGTAATCATACAAAGTCTGGAGCCGATCACTGACAGTTTGTGACAAGAGGGGCTGCATTGTATTGGCTGGCAGGAACGTCAAACTGGTGAGAGGAGTTTGATTTCGGGGAGTGACGCCCCCGCCATTCCGAGTTGCCATGGGATATGGCCCATCAAATCCCATCGTCCTCCCCCAGGCTGGAGAACACCAAAGTACAAAGTTTGGGGCCGATCAATGACAGTTTGTGACAAGAGGGGCTGCATTGTATTGGCTGGCAGGAACGTCAAACTGGTGAGAGCAGTTTGATTACGGGGAGTGACGCCCCCGCCATTCCGAGTTGCCACGGGATGTGGCCCATCAAATCCCATCGTCCTCCTCCAGGCTGGAGAACACCAAAGTACAAAGTCTGGAGCTGATCACTGGGAAGTGATCCAACAAACCCCATTTTTACCCCTGTCAGACTAGGGACCGCCAAAGGAATGAGTCTGAGGCCGATGCTTCGAGAGGAAGCGGCCCTAGGTGGTAGATGCATAAGCCTACTCACATCGTCCGGTGAAAGACCACCCCACCAGAATTGGGAGGCGCTAAGTGGTTTTCCCAAATCACGTTCCGCTTCCACGCTGGTGGTCCCGGGTTCCACAGTAGGAATATATGGACATGATGGTGCTTCCAGGATCAAAATATTCCGGAAGTAAACTCCCCGGCCATTCGGATCTCCGGGCGCTGGGTGGCCCTGGGAGCCCTTCATTCCGCATTTCACAGACAGCAAAGATACCGAACCAATTTAGAATGGATTTCTGCAACATAAGAGGCCTAAATACAAACATAAATTCGGTACACCTACAAGCAAATAGACCACACATATTAGCCCTTACAGAAACACAAGTATGTTCTACAACAACAACAGTGAACTACCTCTATCCTGGTTACGACTTACATACCCGATTTAGATATAAGTTCGGAATATGCCTTTTTGTCCGAAGCGACCTTTCATGTCACCGCGAGGAAACACTCGAACCGAACAACCTTGACGTCATGTGGCTCAAGTTCACCGCCAATGGAATAAACCAAGTTTATATGTTGTCTCTATCGCCCTCCGAGCGATAGAGCCTACCAAAGCTTTTTTTCAACATTAGCTACCACTTTTGACTCAATACAGGTCGATCACCCCAGTTCAGAAATAATGGTTCTGGGAGACTTCAACGCCCACAACACCAACTGGCTCAAACATCACAACAAGACCGACAACGAAGGTAGAGAAGCTGAAGCATTTGCCATGAGCTGCGGGCTTACTCAACTTGTAGACGAACCAACTCGAATCTCAGAGAGGGGCGAATTCGCCGCCCTCCTGGATCTTTTTCTGACCACCAATCCTGACCAGTACAAGGTTACAGTTGGTCCGCCATTAGGTGCCTCCGACCACAAACTTATTACAACGGTTTGTGAATTGCCACCCATACAGAAGGATCCACCATTGCCTCGCAAAATCTGGCATTACAATTCTGCAAACTGGGACGATCTAAGGCAGTTCTACCTAGATTTTCCTTGGCTCGACGTCTGCTTTGCCACTGACGACCCGTCAGACTGCTGCGAAGAGATCATGCAAGTAATCTCCTCAGGAATGGAAGCATACATCCCAAATTCCATCAAGTTACCATCGAAAGGAAAGCCCTGGTTCGACAAAAGATGCGAAAGAGCTGTAGGAAGGAAACAGCAAGCCTATAAGTACTGGCAGCAAAATCAGACCGCTGAAAATCGCAATTATTTTATCGAAGCGAGAAACGAGTGCAAGCGTGTGATCGACGAAACTAAAGACAAACACAATCAAAGGATCAGGAATAAACTTTTGCAATGCCCCAGTGGTTCCAAGAATTTCTCGTCGGTAGCAAAGGCAGTAAGTAACAACTTTACAAAAACGTCTCTCCCACCTTTGACGGACGAACGTGGCATCACGGCGACTAGAGCCAAGGAAAAAGCAAACATGCGCGCCAAAATGTTTTCATCGCACTCTACCTTAGACGTGCCCCAAGGCAAGACTCTCCCCACTATACCGAACATCAACACTACCATGGCAGAAGTCAAGTTTTCTCACCGTGATATTCGCAAAATCCTTAAAGAACTAGATACGCAAAAGGCATCAGGACCGGACGGAATACCTGCCATCGTGCTAAAGAACTGCGCCCACGAACTAACACCCGTTTTTTCCAGGTTTTTTTCTCTTTCTTACAGAAAAGGGATTTACCCATCCTCTTGGAAAGTCGCTCGAGTGCAACCTGTTCCAAAAAAAGGCAAGAAAACCACGCCCTCAAACTATCGCCCAATTGCCTTGCTTCCAATAATCTCCAAAGTCATGGAACGCGTAGTCAACCAGCAACTACTCAAGTACCTCGAGAGCAACAGAATAATCAGCGATAATCAATACGGCTTTCGCAAAGAGAGATCGACAGGAGATATATTGGCCTATGTCACTCATGTATGGAGTAGGGCAATTGAAAACTACGGAGAGTCTCGAGCGATTGCGTTGGATATTTCAAAGGCATTCGACAGAGTTTGGCATGACGGACTGCTCAACAAACTGCCGTCCTTGGGACTGCCCGCCTCTCTCTGCAGCTGGCTGGCCAGTTTCCTTAAGAACCGATCCCTACACGTTGCAGTCGATGGACATATCTCGGACACATTCACCATCAACGCGGGCGTGCCTCAGGGCGCAATACTTTCACCAACTCTGTTCCTCATCTATATTAATGACCTGCTGATCGGAACGAATAATCCTGTTTACAGTTTTGCAGATGACAGTACCCTTGTCTCCCACTTTAGATCAGAAAAACCCTTACCAGCGACTGAGACTCATCACCGCAGACAGGAGCAGATTACAGCAATTAATCAAGACCTGGAGAAAGTTCAAACTTGGGGCGACCGAAATTTGGTCCAGTTCAATGCAGCAAAGACCCAAGCAGCAACGTTTACTAAGAGGGCCAATACAGCGGGCCCTGACATCATTATGGCTGGATCGACCATTCCTTCATCCTCGTCAATCGGGCTGCTGGGTGTCTCGGTCAACAGCAATATGTCATGGCATGACCATGTTGCTAACATCGCAAAATCAGCCTCCCAGAAGCTTGGTGCGCTATTTCGCAACAAAAAACTCTATACACCGCAGCAGTTGCTCTTGCTGTACAAAGCGCAAATAAGACCGTGCTTAGAATATTGCTCACATATCTGGGGTGCCGCACCAAAGCATACCCTAAAGCTGCTGGATTCCATTCAGAAGAGGGCTGTGCGTCTCGTCGGCGATCTGGAGTTGACCCGGAATCTGGATAGTCTGGAACATCGCAGACATGTGGCCGAGATGTCTCTGTTTTACAGATACTTTCACGGCAGATGTTCCCAGGATTTGGCCCGCATAATCCCGCCCCTGGCAACTCCTGTCAGACAGTCCCGGCAGACGGCAGGAGCGCACCAGTTCGTCGTACAACTAGAAACACCTAGAACATCGCTTTACCAGAACTCCTTTGTCTGGCGCACTGCATCACTGTGGAACTCACTTCCAGGACATCTGTTTCCCACTAATTACAACCTACAACTATTCAAGAACCGTGTCAATCAACATCTTCGCACACACACCGCTCGTCGAGCGCCATAGGATCTCCCTTTAGTGTGTGTGCCACTGCCATAAAAAAAAAGCTACATGGGATGATTTAAAAATAAACTAAGACGAAGTTTTGCAGACCAAAGACCAAAGAGATGTATCGTGTTTGAATAGGCTACATCCAAACAAATAACCCAACCAATTTTAAGACAACTCCAAAACATTGAGCTTAATCACTTTAGTGATTCATCTCCGCCTCAACTAGACTTATCTAAAGTTCATTTGGACCACCTAAATTCAGAGGAATGAAGTACAATTACGTTTTCTATCAAGAGGATACTCTCTTAGCATTTACTACAAAGATTAGACCACAGATGAGATACCTGTATACACAAGAAATTATCCATAAAAAAGAAGTAGAAACCCAGATTAAGAAGATGCTTAACCAAAACATAATTAGACCGTCAAATATTCCGTGGTCAAGACTTGCCTGGGTAGTGATGCGCGGGTCAACAAATTAAAGGATTCCTTGGACTACTGGGATATTACACGAGATTCACAACTTTGCCAAGGTAGCAAAGCTCCTTACAATGTGTTTAAAAAGGTAGCGAAAATGGAGCACTATCATGAATTTGTTGATTGCTTCGAATGTTGTAAAAATAAATAGACAGCACAGACATTGTACCAAATTTAATTTTTAGTTGTTAAAAAGGAGTTGGGCTATCCGCCTTAATTAACTCGAAAAAAAAAAACAAAATTGAAATTAAAAATGCTTCACCTATTGATTCCCCAAATAATGGTGGCTGAGATTTTCTGATCTTGTTGATGTATCCATTGCGAATGCATAGTTAATTTATTGGAAAGGCTATTTATCTTATGAATTACAGGATGCCTTGTCAAATTTTTGAAAATATCTGGCGTTAAGTATTCGGAAAGCTCTGGAAAAACATTGGCAAAATATCAAATAAGAGAAAAGTGCGCCAGTGCCAATGTATGTCGCAGGTTTGATAAAATCAAACACTCTCCAGGATATTCAGACAAAAAGAGAATATATGCCTATTGTGGAAAGAATGCAAACTTTAATTATTGTATTAAGTTCCAACAATCCAAAACATGTTTTCTTCAGCATCGCACTAATTCACACACTACGAATCCTGCATGACGCGTTTGACTTGAAAATGAGAAGTTTGCATAAGGATTTAATATCAGAAGCATCATTCCTACATCATTTTTATACATTATAGGAATGTGATGCTAGTAGTAGATGTATTATTATATATATTATGGATGTGTTGTTTTTCGATCTGTGTATAACGTAACTATTTAAGTTACTAATATACTTGTGAGTAATGATTTTGTCTAGACTCTAGACTCTACTAAAGTTTCATAGGCTAAGCCATAAATCCATTAACATTCATACTTACTCATACTCATCCTTAAGACTCGCCGACGAATGCACTAAAATATTGATTAGTTTTAATTAGTTCATATTTCATAAAATTATGAATACAAAATATTGAGCTATAATTCAAAAATCGCCTATAAAATTCCCTATTTTTTAAACAACACGTCCACGTTTGTCTAATATAAAAAAAAACGATATAAATGCGTTGATCGATTTAATTTCTAGAACCGAAACATCAATGAGTAAAGATGCTTATGACCATAGTTAAGTAGAGTCATTAATTTTCAGCGAATATATTTTTTTTAAATACATTTGTAGGTTTACGAGCTTACCTAATGGCAAATAATTTTATAAAAATTTCGTTCAATTTGAACTAGAAAATGGCTGTAGAGACTGTACACCCCAAGAAACCTAAATGCCATTAATGGTAAAAAGAATGAAGAAACTTCTATTAAATATTTTTTCTACTACCGTGCGTAAAGTACTCACTTTACGCACTCTTTAAGATTCGTAAGATTTACCTTTTTAATGCAGTGCGTAAAATAAATTACTTTACGCACTAGTGGGTAAAGTAAATCTGACATATCTTTTGTCATTTAGTTTATACTTTGTCAAGATCCTTTATATACAGTTTATGTCATAACTGACCACTTGTTTCACAAAATAATACAATTTTAAAAGTTCCTACCACATTTAATATTATAAGTAAATTACAAAATGCCTTTAAAATAAAATGAATAATTAATTAACATAAGTATGATGCTACCCAGCGGCCGGCCGCCGCCGTCGCGTCGTTGTTGCTTTTTCTTTATCATCAAGTTACCACTGTCCACTGACTATCATCTTTCGACTTTAAATTTGACGCGCTTCATTAATTTTTGTTTCCAGTTTGACGGTTCGTCTTGGGTTCGACATATTTATACCAAATTGTTTCAAACTAATCAATTTAATAGTGTAATTTTATTGTTGCTGCAAGGGGTAAGTTAATATACTAGTACATTAAATTTTACGTGCGTCATATTATATTTTATTTTAGTTTGGAAATTAAATTATTTGACATGAATGACTCAGACTCTTCTAACTTAGATATTGATTCTACCCCACCGGACATAGTTTCGTTAGCCCAGAAAGCATCTTTACATTTGCTTCCAGTGAAATATGTCACTATTTATGAGCAAAAATATAACTTGATTATGGATTGGTTGAAACGAAGAACATTTCCAAGTTTTCTGAAAATGCATTGTTGGCATATTTTGTAGAAGAATTAAGCACCTATAAACCCTCCACACTTTGGTCAATTTTTTCAATGTTGAAATCTACTACTAGAAAAGTGAAAAATAACGTTGATATCCGCCTACCACAAATTGGTGTCATTTTTAAAACAGAAAAGCAAGCACTTCAAGCCAAAGAAATCCGGAGTTTTTGAAAAGCATCATTTCATAAAATTTATTGTGGAAGCTCCAGACTCAAAGTTTTTATTAGTAAAAGTAA